>CAAKHF010022391.1:0-21632 GCA_901007745.1 Hippocampus kuda | reverse complement strand
CAACATACTTATAGCTGCTCTGCCATTGGCTACTACTGAGCATCATCCTGACATCCCATTGGCTAAGAGGGACCTCCATAGAATATGTCAAGCTGTGTAGATAGATATGTGTCTATGCAGAGTCCTCGTCATTCGCCCCTCGGGCCATGAGGCGTTCCGATTAGTATTACGTAAATGTGAATCACCCAGAAAAAGTGTTCACCAGTCAGGCGAGCTCTCACTATGCTGTTGTTTGCTTTGGAAATTTTCGAAGGATTGTTAAAAGCCAACAAAAGCAAAAGTTCTTGGATCAGTTCTTTACAAAACGCCAGGCAAAAGAACACTTCTGGGAGAGAACATGAACTAAAGAGGGCAAAAAACGATGAGGACACAAAAGTTAAATGACCATCATTTTTATTCTTTACTCGATTCTTATTTCTTATTATGCACAACTCGCATTTATTGCGCAATGATCTAATTTTAATGTGTATTTGTTCCATATTTTTATGCTTTAGGAAACATTTTTGTCTGAATTTCGGAGGATGGGGGGGCTTGGAACGAATTAGGGCATTTACATGGAAAACGCGTCTCTACTTACAAAATGTTCTCGTGAAGAAATTTCATCCAGAACCAATTAATTTCATAAGTAGAGGTACCACTGTAATAGTCAGTTGAATTTTTCAATATTAACCGACAGCTGCACACTGAATTCCCCGAAAAGGTACAAAGTAGTTAAGCAAACAAATCTTGATAAATTTCTACCGTCATGAGTTCTCCAATGTCACATTCTATAGTGGCTCGTACATTTTCTTATGTATTTTACTGCTGATCTTTCTTGAATTTCAGGAACAACTTTAACGTGCCCCTTTTCCAAATTTGAACTCTTTTAGACTTTGCGGCACGGTGCTCGACTGGTTAGCACGTCCGCCTCACAGTGCAGAGGTGCAAGGTTCGATTCCGGCTCCGGCCTTCCTGTGTGGAGTTTCCATGTTCTCCCTCTTGCCTGAGTGGGTTTTCTCCAGGTACTCTGGTTTCCTCCCACATTCCAAAAAAAAAACATGCATGGCACGTTATTGGATCACTCTTTACAAATAGATAGTCTATCTCAGTTCAATTTCAAAGTATTAAGATTAAGAAAACCTTTATTATACTCACTGAGATGTGTTTGTTATATGTTGACCCTTTCATGGTAAAAAGCTAATACTAAAATTACACAAAATAATGGTACTGTAATTGTTTTTTTTTTTTTAAATTTACAGAGTAAATCAAGACTGTATAAAGAGATCTTTTTTACACAGTTCTTTTATTTGGTCTCATTCGACAGAGCAAGTGGTTAGAATGTTGCTGCCAGTCCATGTTAAATAGTCCAATAAAGTTAGTAAAAGAACGTGTAAGAATATCTGTATTATTATTAATTTTTTTTTTTTTTTTATGACGTGCTGAGTCAGGTAGGACGCACCGGTGTGCCATTTTAAAAACGTCACTTCGATGTATTTCTTCTTGCAGAGGTTTGTACTGTAAATAAATGGCTCGCAAAAGATCACGTTTTCTCTTTTTCTTTGTGTACACGCGAAATGTTAGCGTTAAAACAAACAAACAAAGCAAGAATCCTCCAATTTCCTCTTTTTTTTTCATGAGTGAGTCTTTCATTCCCCTCGATATGTAAGATATTGGCTTTGTTGCCACAGGCGGCATGAACCATATAAGACAAGAACTCATATTTTCTGTGTGTGCGCGTGCGTGTGTGCGTGTGCGCGCGCGTGTGTGTACGTGTGCAATGAGGGAGGCAATGCGGCCAGGCTGCAGATATCATCCATCTCCCTGTCAGCGGCCCAAGGGCTGCTGGGAAAGTGGCAGGCACCTCCCCACCTCCAACAAACAGACGCCGCATTCAAATGTTCCGTCACAGAAAGCTTTACAAAACCTGCAGCGCTCCTCCCTCGTCTCCTCACCAGTACGCAGAGCCATTAACCCCATGATGCGGGATCACCGCCGAAAGAGAACTCAGTCTGGCCACCACCGCTGTGAGCCCTGTCGGCCAAATAGCATCCGACCGCTGCGATGGGGAGAAGCAGTCTAGTTTGTTCCAGAACTAAACGCCGCCAATACCAAACTGCACAAGTGTGGTGACATCACTGCATAATTCCTTAAATCACATTAAATGGGGTGTAGGGGGGTATGTTGTGACAGCCACTATAACTGGATTACATACTTTCTGCCTCGCCATGACAAATTGTTCTTCAAGCTATTGTTCAACGTTTGTATAGCTTTTGTGTTGAATCCGGGAACATTCCGAGGGTACTTTTTGTGTCCGAGCTTTAAGCTTCATATAAACTGCAGCGTGCATCAAATCCTCAGTAAATATGCCACATGGGGCCGACAAGACATATGAAGGAATGTTATTTATACCCATTCTATATTGGGAGTTGATTGGAATTTTTTTTTGTTTATATATTTGACAAACCCAAAGTCACATGAATTCAATGGCTTGAATACGTCTTCATTGTCCAGAGTACAATTAAACACGTGAAAATAGATCCTGTAAAATGTTTTGATTGTTTTTTTATAGTGCACCTGCACAAGTGATCCAATTCAACATCTCTATTTTAAAAAAAAAGAATAATTGTTGACACTTTCCAAGAGGTATTTCGATCACTCCACCGCAGTTGTTGTTTGCATCTTATTTTGCTACATATTCCATGAATACCCTTTACAAAAAAAGGAAAATGGACGGTTACTGTAAAATGTAAGAAATATAATGATATTTCACCTCAGTTACGAGCAAAAAGGGAAAATAATAGAGCAAAACGTGGCCTTCTTCGTCATCGCGTAGCTTTTTTGCAAGTCTAAGGAAAACGTTGGCAGAGTAATTAATAACCACTTGGCAGTTTGTTTAATGAACCTTGAATAAACACCCAAATGTAAAGAGGAACCTTTTGGGTCCAAAATTTCCTGTATTTTTTACACAGAAAAATGCTTTGTTTGAAACTCAGTAAGTTAAAACACAACCCTGAGCGTCATTTCTCGGCGCATAATAACATTGCCAGCGGGACAAGGTTGATCGGAGGTTGTTTTTTTTTCGTGCCAAAACCAGCTCACACTCCTCCTGACCATGAGCTCAGTCCAAATGTCAACAATTTACAGAATCGTTTTGCATGAATGGGCGGATTTAATTTATTTGGATAATACGCAATAGATTTGGTCAAGGACGAGGCACCTGCTCACCATTATGTTGCAGTGTTACAATTTCAGTCTTCTTTCGCAATGGACTCATTGACGACATGCACAAATGAATTGGATTATGCACATAGTTTGTTCTCTTTTAGATTTTTGCTCAAAGGAGATCCGCCTTAAGTGGGGAATTAATCCACGTTTTCTTTATGTCCAAGAATACATTCTTGGACATGTGTCAGCGCTTAGTCAAAACACGGTACTCTCGTGAAGTGTTCATCGAATGAGAATTAAAAAGAAGATTTCATCAATGAAAAGGCAGTGATGTGTTTGGAGAAATAATTTTCCGTTGCGGCCCGGAAGGGGCGTTGAAGCGCAAGTCGTGCCTGCTACTGTGTTGGCTGACAGACTATTTGACGTGAAGAAAGAAATTCTGAACGGCTCACAATTCGATCAGTGTGTATGTCGAGGATCATATTTATGATAATGATGTCGTTTTGGGACACAAAGAAAACACTTGATGTTGCTGAGTATGTACTAGCAGTTTGTTTGTTTTTTGATTGGAATGATTGTTTAATTAAAAAGATTTGCGTCTGTCATGATTTTATTAACTGCCCAGACCAGACTTTAACCCTTTCATGCACCCTGGAACCTGATAACATGATTGGCTGCCCACTGTAGTAACCGCTGTCCCTGAAAGGGTTAATAGCTCCAAGATCTAAATCTGACAGCAAAAAAATAAATAAATACGAAAAACAATCTTGTGCAAAATATCTGTTTAAAGTACTTCTTTTATGGACCAATACACTGCTCATCACAGAATCTAGCACAAAATTACTTCACAGTTTGTAGCTACTGTTGTATGTTTTCAGAGTTTCATGTTGTAGAGCAGGGGTGTCAGGCTTAATTTTGGCGTAAGCCACTTTGGAATTACGTTTTCCCTCGGAAGGCCGTTATATCTACTTCTTCCTTTCATAACTTTGCTGCTGTGAATTGGGAATTTCTCCATTGCGAGACTAATAAAGGTTTTCTTATCTTAGGACGTTTCAAAAACAAACAAAAACGTTTCAATTGTCTCATCACATTATTACTTGTCCAAAACAAATGAATTGATTACTAGTTTTGGAAATCAGTCAACTATAATAGTTCAGTTATTGTTCAAGTGAGTCTAAACAGGGTAACGAAATGATTGCAAAATCTCAATGTTATCTAGTACA
The DNA here is from genome assembly GCA_901007745.1 of Hippocampus kuda. Taxonomy (NCBI): domain Eukaryota; kingdom Metazoa; phylum Chordata; class Actinopteri; order Syngnathiformes; family Syngnathidae; genus Hippocampus; species Hippocampus kuda. The sequence goes on along the minus strand of CAAKHF010022391.1, from coordinate 17,265 downwards.
CATGACAATTTGACTTTTTGGTCCAAAGTTTGGCAAGGATCATGCAAGTTAACACACATGATTTGCTTTCGCGGACCACATAAAATGACGTGGCGGGCTAGATCTGGCCCCCGGGCCTTGAATTTGACACATGTTGTTAAGGGTGGCATGACAGACACTCAGTGTGCGCCCCTCTCGTTACTCTGGAAACATCGATCTAATTGTCAAGCTCTGTCCAGACTCCCTTCAGCATGTCTGGAGTGGTCATGCATTTTGCGCCACGAATCCATTTTTTAGCTTAATGCAGGGTTGCACGAAATATTGAGTACATAAAGCATTTCTCTTCATATCCCTTAAGCCCAAACTGAGGAGTCACAAAGTCTTAGGATGGGTGACTTCACGGGCCACTTGCAGAATGTCATGATCCTGTTCTTGTGGGTCTCTAGCAGGTGGCAGACGAGTGCCTTTCCTTCGGCGTGCACACCTGCTGCCAATTATCATTAGCCTTGTATTTATGGACTAAAAAACAGCCTGGAGGTTATCAGATTTTGTTGAGCTCGTTGCTGCTCTTGCTCAAGTGATTGTTTTCCAAACCGCTTGCTATTGTCATAGTCGTTCTGTTCCCTCAGTACCCCATTTTGTAACCTCAGTTCTTGTTTTGTCATTTGACTTTGTTTTTGTCTTACATGTGAATTGGCTTCTTGACATTTCATTGTTTTTCTCGGTAAGTATTTCGTTGACTTTTGCAAGCGCTTTTTGCTGTTGTATTGTTTTTTTTTTCCCCCCTGGTTCTTAGTTGACCCACGATTTCTGTTCATACTTTGTTGGTGCGCTTGGGTTTTTGTAATTTATTTATTTATTTATTTATTTTTGCAGAGGGTTTTTTTTTTTTTGGTGTCTTATGTTTCTGGGATCCTAAATATTATTTGATTTATATCATTTCGAACCTGACACAGAACAGCTGATCATCTGGAATATGCATCTTGATGAAAAAAGGTCATCAGAAGCCACACAGTCAATTTCATAGACTACATTTTACTCTCAAAAGACTCTATTTGGTCCCTGTCTAAACAGAGTAAAATTTACCCTCGGAGAGAGTAAAATATAAGCAAATGTTTGTCAACGAGTGGATTAGTACTCCAAATGATTAAAATCGACTTTTATTTGATATAAGCTTAAATTATATTTTACATTGAGCCTCGCATATGCTGAGTGAAGAGATTTTGATCCAAGGTTTACTCCCAGTATCGCACACTGAAAAAGAATTTGGAAAGCTATTTACTTACTTACAAGTAAACTGAATTTTTTTGCAAGTTTCACAAGAGGTTTGAGCAAATTTTACTTGCATAGTATTCATTTATTAAAAAAACAAACAAAAGAGTACTGAAACAAACCCGCAAACTTAGGGTCAACTGTGAATATTGCTCGTGTCAGGACCGATACCTGTTCACTAAAAAGTGCAGAATTTACCTAGGTTTCTTTCTTCAAGTGGTTGCACAAAATCTGATGAATACAGATACATTTTGGAAGTCGATGTACAATCTATTAAGTAGATGTACAGTATGGTCGACTTCAAAAATATATATGGATTCAGATGATTATATTGAATCAAAGACATGAGTGGGACTACGTGACAAGATATCTTTTACTTCTACTTGGTGTCACTTCAGAATAATGTTTCACCAAAAGCTGTCAGGAGCATGAGCTATACAAATTCAGATGTACATATTATTTTTTTCACTTTTGCTGTGGAACTTTCAAATACAGGCCTAAGATCACAAATTCTGATGGGTCATAGATTTTACTGCAACACCATCGTGAGGGAGATGTTTGACTGAGGCAGTTTTACAGCTATGCAAACTATGAGTTTGCTGGAAAACAGTGAACAGCGAGACTGCAACACACTTTATTCAACATTTGAATACCGATACTGCCCAGTAAATATCTACATTAATAATTAGCTTGTTCTCAAATTAGTACAGTACAGTAGAAGTTAGCTAGCTAACAGTTTGCTAAGGTAGCTTGATTTGATACCAAGGTCATTGTTGCTGACTTTGACTGTACAGTGTGTTGATTCTTAAGCTAATCGTAAATATGCTTTGAAATGCTCAATGAACAATCAAGTTAATAAAGTATTAGAGTTTGTAAAGTTTTATATTTCAGTCAAAAACAGTATGGTACATGGAAAAAATAGGACTTATATTGATGGAAATGTCCTTTACACACAGTGCATAGCAAGAGTAAGGGTTAAAAAAAAAACTGCCATCTAAATATTTTTTTAGTAATTAATAAAATTAATTTATAAAAACTATTTCAAAAGTCATCCAAAAAACGTTTCTCCTCAGTTGAAATATGAGGATCAATGACAAATCATTATAAGGCCATGCTTCCAGACCAAGACCCTTTCAACTATAAATTGAATTTTGATATATTTGCAACAATTTGTATTTACAATCTTCTTCTTGTCATTGTTTAACAGACTTAGCTGAAATTGTTTGGAGTGTAAAACACGTTTGGATTGAAGTGGTGTTAAATTGGAGTACAGTACATTGTTTTTTTTTTTTGAGAGGTGTGAAACATACATCATACATTTGCCTATAATGACAATATTTGACTGTTTTGATCTTCTCTATTTGTGAAGACCACTGCATTCATAAGGTGACTTGACTTGAGACTGTACTTATCAACGGACTGCACATAACTTGCCCAAGAAAAATCAAATTGGAACTTGGGTGTTTTGACCTGAGATTTGCACATGCCTAACTTGATCCGATCTCTGACTTCTGCCATCTTGTGGAATGTCCCGTCCCTCCTGTCAGTGTCACCAAACATTGTTGGCAAAAGATTTATTTAAACATGTATATTTGACACATGTATACGTGTGTGGTCAGTCAAAAATTATTTTTGGGACCAATAAATGAAACTAGATAGTTAACACACACCTGATACACCCACTTATTAAATAAGAAAATCAGAACATCTGTCCAATCCATTCAGATTTCAGGTTTTTGCAGGACGTCAAAGCAATCCCCAGCGCACTGGGGCCTCCATATAAATATGTGCATTTCCGATATTCATTCTTCGGTCACACATAACAGCTAGGCGAGCGTGCATACTTCCTCTTGTCCACCATCATTTGTGAAAATACCAAATTATTTGTCCTTTACAGGCTCATCATTCCAGAAATTGCGTTTGAACGGATGGGACTAGCTGCGGTAACTTCGTCACCAAAGGGAGCTCTGACGCCATCTCGTGGTCTAAATGGAAATCATCCATGACAGCAACCCAGTTGTCAAAAAATATACGACAGAACCAACTTGAGCCCTAAAAACAAAAATATTATTTACCACTCACACAACAAAAACACTGTCACTTTCCTTCCACACATTTTGACCGAATTTAACTTTTGAAAAATATCGAAACCAATCATAGTTAACCTCAAATTAAATGAAAGTCAGCATACCATTTACCGATTTCTCGAGTGATTGTTATTCATTGAATAAATGACAAAGCTTTTTTTGTACTTTTGTAGTCACTTGTAGGATAAGCCATGGTCAGCACCAAACTTCCAAATGCAGGCACCATCAGAGGAATTTCATTGTACAAATGTATCAGTCAGGAGAAGAGTACAAAATACTTACAGGCTTTAAATATAGCAGGGAACACCGTGAAGTTGTTCTTCATCTAAAAATGATTTCCAAACACCATCGAGATTATATTTGTGCATTTATGGGAAATCTTTAATCTTAATGGACATGAATGATTGATGTGCTAAAATACAAGCCCACCGTGCTGCCCGGCAGCAAATGTTTCAGCTATAGTAATTTGGCTAAAATTCATTCATGTGTATGTTATTAATCTAACAAAGCAAGACTGTGCATAAAAGTGAGCAAAAAGCATAAACTGTTGTGTTTACAGACGACAACTTGACGCTCCACTGGCTGCCATGCTGTCATTCGACTGGCATGACTGTTACCCACCGAGATTTAGCAGCAGATGACAGGAGTACACCGACACGAATGCGACAGGCTACAGCGTTCCTTGTCACATCAGCCAGGTGCCGTCGTTTCATGCAAATGCGCTCCTGAAGTGCGCATCACTTTCACCGTCCCCACTGTGTATTTGTGCATCATGCTCCTATTGAGTTCGTCAATATGTGCAGAGCTGTCCCACGCAAGTTGGATCTGTTTCAGGGCGATAGTGTGAAGCAAGACTTTCACTACATTTCTGTGGTGCCTGTTTTCCGGGCAAAATGTTATGTTTGACACTCGTTGAAAAAGCAGACTGGATCTCCGTCGGGTTGTGAGCATGAATGGTGTTGGGGAGGGGCTTTTTCCAAACAATATTTTGTTCTCAATTTGGTCCGAAAGTCAATTGTGGGGACACCCTGTCGAGAGGGAAATGAGACACTTTGACGAGTGACATTTTCCATTTAGGCGTCTCCTTTTAAGCATGTCTGGTAGCATTTGTTGTGGGATGAAATTCAAATGGAAAGGGCAAATAGATTTGACTGACACAAGGAGAGGCTTTACTAGTCAACTTTTGTGTTTTTGATGGAACCGCAAATGTGTTGATTGTGGTTTCAGTTTGGGGAGAGAGAGAGAGAGAGAGAGATTTGACATTTAGAAACACTGCATGTTGTTTCAGAAATGAAACTGCCCTGCCAATGTTTTTCCAACTGTTCATCAATAGAAAAAAAAAAATTAAGATGCTCTGTGTCTGACTGATGCCCTCTGATCTCGTTACTATGCACGGGAATCCATGGTGTCAGCAATGTTGGGTGTTTTCTCTTTTCACCGATGAAAGCATATCAAAAAACATGAATTTGTGAGCATGACAATTAAAATGGTTGTCTCAACATTTGTCAATAGATTTGATTACTACCCATTGTCCCTGATTGTAATTCAGTATAGGACAAAGAAACGTAAAGGAAAAAAAATGTTGAAAGTACAGTATAGTCCCCCCAAAAAAACATTTTTTTGACGTTTTTATTTTAATAAAATTTTAATGTTAACGTTTAATGTTAATGTTTGTTTCAATAAACCGCAGAGGATTCATAAAATGGAATTCTCATTATCACATGTCAGTGGTTTGATCAGCATTCTCCAGACAATCGGATTGGTCGGCGTGCTTCTGTGGAAGGGCCTTCCTAATTCTTATCTTGCCCACTTGATTTTTTTTTTTCTTCTGGGGGTCAATTGAGGGCCATGGAAATGAAATTATCCCTGTCATGCACCCTGTAACCTGATAACATGATAAGTTGTCCATTGTAGTACTCACTGACCTTAAAAGGGTTTAAAAAAAAAAGACTGATAGAATTTTTTTTGGCTGAGCAGTATCGTATTGTAACGGTTAGCACACTGAAGAGGTGCAGACGGAAGTTTGTTCAAGTTTATACCACCTGAATTACAGTTGCATATTCCTTCAACATGCCCCTTCATGACAACTGTATTGCTCCGCTTTTCTTCCCCCAACAAGTGGTTTTGTTTTTTTTCTGATGCCTCAAAAAATCAGACAGGGAATTTATCAAACAAATTGACTTCACCACAGTCCTTTTGCAGAATATTAGTCTGTCCCTAATATTTTTCCTGGGGATAAGTGGCTTCGTTTTTTGTCCTTCATGACCCCAGGCAATCCTCCAAAAGTATTTGCCTCATACTCATACCTGCCTGTTGCCATTCCCTGACTAAATTCTGCACTGGTGGTGCTCCGATCCTGCAGTTGAATCAACTTTCGAAGACAGTCCTGGTGTTTTCTGGACTCTCTTGGGCCCTCTGAAGCCTTCTTCACAGCAATTGAACCTCTCTCCTTCAGGTTCAATTCACCCTTTCATGCACAAATAATGATAACCAACATATATATTTTTTTCTCAAGTGGTTTTGTTTTGAAAAAAATAATGGCAGTGGGTGGCAACACATTTGGTGTCATTGTAGTGGTTGAGTCACAACTGTGACATTCAGATTTATTCATATATGCAAAAACATTTGAATAGCTGTCAAAATTATAGTAACCGCTGTCCCTGAATGGGTTAAGCTCATTTTCACGGCAAATAAGGACTTTGCAATTTAGTGAAATCCATCTGATCACCCTTCAAAAAGTAAATTGCCATTATATATAAAATAAAAATAGGCGGTAGACTTTGTGAACATGTATATATGTGTCATTCTCAAAACTTTTGGCCGCAGCTGTGGCATTCAGTCGCTAAACAGACAAAGTTAGCGGGACCAAATCAGATTTTTTAGCGACCAAACATGTCGAACGACGTTACGAAAAGTTTCTCGGAATACATTGTGGTGACGTATCAAAGAAAACACATACTGCATGAGATAGACTACATGTAAGATGACCATTTCTTCATTTTCTTATACATCACCCATAAACATAAATTGTGTTACGATTCAAATGGTTCCAGATTGATTGTCTCCAGATATCATCCTTTGTGTGGCGAGACAACCGTGGCGCTCTGAAAATGAAAAATAAATACCTAAAATCGCCACAAAGCGGCGCTGTTTGATTTTGATTTTTTTTTTAATTTTTTTTTTTTGCATTCCACACTTATTTTACAAGAAATCAGAGTTGGGTAGCGTAGTCAAAAAATTGTTTTGCTCACAGGCAGGGTTTATAAAAATGTCAGGTTTGGGCATATAACAAATGAGACCAAGATTTGGAATTTAAGACTTTTTTCACATTTAATGTAACATGTAGCCTGTATGACTCAATCAAACATGACATGACGTAAAATGCTTCTCGAGTACAATTTCACCGAAATCACAACTGAAAAACTATAACTTGCACTTAAGTAATGTTAAGCACAAAGAGTATATTTGGAACCAGTCTCAAGTCTCTTTTATTTTATAGTGGTGAGACTTAATGACGGTGAAGTGATGTCTCCTTTGAGAACAATGCGGACAGATTCATCTCACTACTACCTGTGCTGCTCACGTAAGAAGCTCGAGGAAGATCACTTAACTTAATCATCATGCAGCCTTCCTATTTGCTCCGACTCTCTCTTGTCTTTCACCCGAGTCCCTTTCACCTTCAAGAAAATGGCGCACGCTTGGCATGCATAAGTAGATGTAGTAGTTGAGTGGAGTAATTCCAATTGTCACATATTTAACAGCATGTGTTGTGGTGGAATGTCAATCCACTCTCGCTTTTATGACAGATGACATGAGGCCTTAGGTAGGGCTTTTGCCAATTAAGCTTCGTCTGAAATTACCAGCAGTCTGTAAAGAAGACACACGTTTGAGAGAATTCAAATAAGCCTCCAAGCTTACCTGCTTCAAAAGATGAAACTTTGTTCCCCATCTGACTATCAATAAAAAGGATCGCTCTACTTTAAGACACTTAATTCCACTCAGACTTCCTTATAGAGCCATTCATTTTTCCACTTTTTTTTTGTGATTTTTGTGTAATAGCACTAATGTCCTGAAAATGGAAAACTATTAAATGTGTCATTTGAGGGCAACATAAATTGTTCAATAAAATACAACAGTATTCCATTTTATTCATTGTTGTTCTTTTGTTATGCCTTTTATAATATCCTATGGACTGTATTCTATTGATAAACATCTTTATCAATAGAATAGCATCAGTTTAAGCATCAGTTTAAGCTTAAAACAACAGCTTCGTGTTGATGCTACGTTGCCTTGTTATCGGGACAATAGGATCTCTTATGTCTATACCGACAGAAATGATCAAAAACAAAATACGGAATATACTCAGTGTTCTGGTTTAGCTTCTTCTAACTGCCTCTTGGCATCTTAAAGATTCCAACACAGGATCTGAAGCGGGATACACGCACACACACACAAGCATGAAAATGTCATGATCATGTTCTTGCGTGTTTCCAGCAGGTGGCGATCGTGGGCCATCCATTCAGTGTGCACACCTGCTGCCAGTGATGGACTGTCAAGCTGTCAAACGTTTGTCGGAATCTTCTTCACCTTGCTCACGACTTTGTCTCCAAGTGTTGACTACTCGATCTCTCTTGTTCACGCCATGTATTTTCCCGCCTCGTTTTTGCATTCGTCATAGTATTTTTGTGGCTCAGCTTAGTCTTGGTTTTGTATCCTTCGTGTTTTGGCTATTTTCTTGTCTTTTAATGTCTAGCTATTTCGGTTCAATATTCTCCTTGCCTTTTGCACGCGTTTTTGGTCAGATTTGTTTGTCCTTGGTTTTTGTAACTAGCGTCCCTTTGTTGTACTTTGTTGGTCTTGCGTTTTTGAATGAATAAACTCTTTTTCTTCAAATCCATCTGAGTCCATGCTTTGTTTTGAGAGTCCGATTCTGTTCCGGAACCGTCACAGAAAAAAGAGGCTTACTTTTAACCACCATGTCAAATACAGTGCCCATTTAGACCACATACGCACTCGCACAAATGCAGACGTGTTTATGAATAGTCAATTAAGGTTGTTTAGACAATTAAGGATGGAGAGACCTGCTTTTGTTCTTATCTCTCTCTCTCTCTCTCTCTCTCTCTCTCTCTCTCTCTCTCTCTCTCTCTCTCTCAGCAACACACATACACTCACCTGCGGGCGCACGCACACACGTGCCCCACGTGGACCTTCCGTGCTTGAGCAGAGTGCGCACATCACTTAGCACGCATATAAACAACACCTAGACACTGATTTTTGCGGACTTCAAAAAAAAAATAAAAATTCTGAATGTTTGAAAAAATCCGCAATGCACCGAAGCCGCGATAAACGAACCGCGAAATAGCGAGGGATCACTGTACTCTCTATGCTCTTATAGTTCTTAATTGAGGGCTCAGTCACTGTTTGTCTGCCATTTTACATATACAATATGCATTTAAAGTTAAGCTTATTTGTGTAGCCCTTACTGGCAACAGCTGACAAGCTTATGACATACCCTGATCTAAAACCTCCCCAGCCTCAAAACTAAAAACTAATTTGGTGGGAAAAAAGAAAAAAAACCTTGAGAAGACACCACACATTTGTAATCTGTGCTTCATTGTACGAGTGTTTTTTTTTTTTTTAAACGGTATAGCGATTTTATTTATTTATTGTACAGGTTAGATTCTATTGGTGTTTTGGTTCTGTGCGTCGTTCTTTTAGTGTGGCTCCATCCACAACTTGAGTTTTGCATCAACCTATTGTCACTTGCAACCTTAATTATTCATTCAATTGTACAGTCTTTTCTGTTGCAGCCAATCTGTGATATGTAAGACCTAAGTCTTAAGACACAGGGATTTCATTTACAGCAAGGTCAGAACTGACTGATAAGTACGTAAAATTCAATCCATGGCAATTCCATGGATTGGATACTATGATTTTTGATGCGAAGCAAGTCTCTCTCTCCCTCTCTCTCTATACCAGGGGTCCCCAACCTTTCTTGCCCCACGGACCGGTTTATGTCAGACAATATTTTCATGGACCGGCATTTAAGGTGTGGCAGATAAATATTACAAAATAATATGGTAAGAGCTGCATGAACACTGTGGTGTTTTCGAGAGATAATAATAAACATGAGGAGCATCTAATGTTTAATGCCTTCAAAATACGATACAACGCAAATTCAAAGTGCATGAAAATGTCACCACAATGTTGAATCGGTGCGAGCCCCGAGCTTGATTTTCTGCAACCGGGCGGTCCCATCTCGGGGTAATAGGAGACAATGACACCTGAAGTGTGTGCTTTACATGATGTCGAGTCTACTTCGTAATTTTGTTTTAGTCGACGTTGGCACAAAACCCCCGCCTCACACAGGTAGCATGTCGGAAATAGCAACAGTGCTATTGTGGCGATCTCAGAGTATTCAGCCATAATTTGAATCCAGAACACCGGCAGAGTTGTTGTCTCGAACGTACTTTTAAGGCCGCCGTCATTTGCGATCTCCAGCAGTTTATTTTACTCATTTAGCAAGCTCCGGCGTTTTGTTTTAAGCGTAATCAGTCATGTGACGGAGAAGAGCGGTTTGACGTGCGTCAAAAGTGACACAGACGGATGTAATGGAGAATCGGCTAATTTTTCAAAGTAAAATATCTTTCGTATTCCAAAATTAATGTAACGGAACGGAATTAATGTAAGTTCTTATTGTGCGGCCCGGTACCAAATGCCCCGCAGACCGGTACCGGTCCGCGGACTGGCGATTGGGGACCCCTGCTCTATACTGTATGTATGTTTGTGTGGTTGCGTGGGCGTGTCTGTGTGTGAACAGGGGCACCACTAGGGGGCAAACCTCCAGAAAATTGACAGAATGTTAAGAAACGTAGAACGTGGAAACATCGTCACAAAGAAAGAGCAAACAAAGACTGAGAGATAGATTGCCAACGTTTTGGTTTTTTTTTTTTTTGGAATGGATTAGAGAAAAATTTACAACATCGGCAAATTCCATGACATGGCAACATATAGAAGGTGAAGTCTGACTGGATGAAACGAAATCAAAGCTGGCAGTCGCGACCTGCTAGAAAATAAAGGTGACATACTTTTGAAAATACAAAGTAAGTGAATGCCATTTCATGTAAGCTCTAAATGTTGCTCCGTGCTTCTAAAAGTGTTCAGGCCAGCAGAGATGATCCCTGACAAGCATACCACCAGCAGACCAAGAGTATGGCTTCGCATCTGGTATTCATGAATTAATTCATTCATTCAATTTTAACATCTCTTAAATTGCAATGTAAATGGATTTAATGAAAAGATGCATTTCACAGCAGGAGTTCAGTCCAGTCATTGCATTAAAAGTGCAGCATGTAGTAAATTTGAGGCAGCGGCAGATTTGCAGATCTGTATAATCTGTCTTTAGCCACTGTCGTCTGTATTAATGTGGGTGTACGCTAAAAGAAAAATCTTCCAGATTAGTTGAGAAAACCATTTCCAGCTTCAATTTGCAAAATCATCCTTTTGTGCAGTCAGACACTTTGCTCGATAATCCACTTGTGGTGCCACACACATCTTTGTGAAATCCTCTCTTAGCATTCATCATATTTGTTGCTCACGGAGAAGTGGGTCCAGCCTGCAGGCTTTCATCGCAGGCTTCAGGGTTCACTGAAAGATGGCACGATGATTTGTTTTGTACCGTGTGGCTCCACTCATGGGGCATCTGGCCCTGACAAAGAAGCTCTTGGTCAAATTAACATTGGCCAGTATGTGTGTGTGTGTGTGTGTGTGTGTGTGTGTGTGTGTGTGTGTGTGTGTGTGTGTGTGTGTGTGTGTGTGTGTGGTGTGATGTGTGTTGCTCTATTGACAGCTACTTGGATGAATTTCCCACGCCATCATCTATGTATGTATTCTCTTGGAAGTCCACTAAAGTTCCTGCTCTGTAGTGCCGCGTCGACAGTATGAATAAAGGTGTCAATCATTTGCCTCATGCGAGGTGTAAATGGGTCAAAAGATGGCTGCTGGGCTCCTGGTCGTTTAAAGTAGCCATCTTGGTTGCTCTGAGCACAGATCAATCGCTCCTCAGTCGCGGTGACGTTAAGGAAGGCTGTGATGAGTCGGAGCTGCGGGAGGAGAGCCCTCTGGAGCTCCTCATAATGGATCACCTGGAGGTGACGTCCAAACTTCAGCCAACTCAATGCATGGGATGCCCACCAGGGGGCGTAGCTGGAGACGAATTCTGGCCATTCTGCGGTACAGCATAACGTGGGATTTTGACATTCACCGTAGATTGGCAACCACTTTCATTTCATTCATTGTAGTACAGTCGAACCTTGGTTTTCATTTGCGTTTGCGTCACATTTCTTATCAAAAGTCAGACCTTCAAAATATATGTGCATGGACACAGTTTCACCACGTTCCTGTGCCACAGTGTGGCTAATTTAAAAGTCAGACTCAAGTAACAAGCTCATAACTTCCCAAATTTCTCTATTTCGATAACCTGGGTATTGGCCCGGAACGAGCACTAGCACAAGCACGGTGGAAAAGGGCCATCAAGTGCCCTCAGCAGGTGCCAAGAAACTGAATCCAACGGGCACAGTCCCTCTGTAAGACTAAAACTGATTCTCGCAAACAGCTGATGCACAGAATTGTCGATGCGCATCGCCCCATAGAGCAGACAATTGATGTGATTTACTTTATTCGCCGGCTTGTCTAGCTATTTTTTTTTTATTTTTTATCTTCCACTGTTTGTGTTTAACGCCTGTTGCCAGTGATTAGAATCATTACAAGTTGGATCTGATTCAAACAGAATTTTCAGACTCACAGGCTACAATGAGTGAGAGTGTGGGCCAGAAGAAGTCTGTTGGCCGCCAGTTTTCCATGCCTGCCTGCATTATCATCATTAAAAGTCGCTCTTCCAGAATCAATTGTGAGGCTCTTTTGGCGTTTACCGTGTCATTTTCATAAGTGGCGTAGGCCAATAGGAGTGTTTAAAAAAAAAAAAATCACATTTCTGATAAAGATAAGAAGGGTTCATGTGAAGGAATGGCCAATTGCATATGAGTTCGGGAATATCTATTATTTTTTTGTTTTCCGACAATGCATGAAATCTCTTGATTCTTGCTTATGGTAGAACTAGGGTCTTGTGATGGTCTAATGGTCATTAGAAAATCAAATATGTCCCACGATGCACTGCGCTGATTTAGAAAAATGATTGAAGTTATGGTCAAAAATGATCTCTAATGAAAGTAGAGCAACACATCATGTACATATTAAATGGATTTTTGTTTGTGGGTAATTGTAAAAAATACATTTACAAACAAAGTTTAATTTTACTGTCATGGACTGATTTGTTCACTATTTCTTACAGAAGGTAATTATGAGACAGATAATGTAATATAATCAGAAACACATTTGAGATAGGGCTCAAAAAAGATTTTTCTTTCGATTGAGAAGTGAAGGATTACTTCTGAATCGAAAAAAACCCCTATGACCCCGGTGTATTACTTTTTTTTTATATGAATGATTATTCACAGAAATGCCCGCATTTTTTTTTTTCCGTCAGTGACTCAGCTGTACATTGAACCACTTGACCAGGGTTCATCAACCTTTTTGAAAGTGAGAGCTACTTCTCAGCTACTGATTAAGCGCAGGGCTACCGGTTTGACAAATACTTCTGACATGAGAAATTTGCTCAAATGTTGTTAATAATAATTATGATATTCGTCCACCATAGGTGAACCCACCGACCATTTTGATCATTTAACAACCAATAGGAAACAGATAAATGTCACCACTGTATTTCTCCAAGTGTTTCCATTTTCAATTGCACATCCCAACATGACTAGGAAATCAAAATATTACACCACTCGTGAGTTTTTTTTTTTACTTTAAATTTTTTTTTAGAACAGGTCCCGCCTGCACTAGACCGTATGGGTATGAAGAGGAGAATGTTACCTTTGCTTTTCCATTGGGCATCTGACGCGTGTCCTAAATGTCCAGCACACTTGCGATTGAATTCAGCCATCAGGGACCGATAAGGATTCCGAATCAGCAGAATGGCGGAGTCGAACATCTCAATCTCTTTCTTTCCACTCTCATGAGTCTTGACACAAATACTACGACCACTCCGCCAGAAGTCCTTCTCTCCTTTGAAACCTGGCAGAGGTAAACAAAACAAAATGATCATCTGCAAGTCAATACGTCCATCAACGGTTGTCAAAACACACTGGAAATGACGCCATTCCCACCTTTGCTGTATAAGGTGCCATCAAAATAGAAGCTGCCAGTGTAGTAGCCTGTGATGAGCTCAATCAGGTGTCGGACCCAAGTGTTGCCGGCACCGGGAAAACTGGAGAGAGCCACGACAGAGCTGGATCTCTGTGGTAGAAACATCCTCTCCTTGCACCTGGAGTCTAAGAGAGCATTTTTTTTTTCGTGTTAATTTTTGTCAGGAAGCTGAAAGAGTCCTGGCTGATAAGATTTAGTTCATGTGTTACAGGGGGAGTAAAAAACAAAACAAAAAGTGGAAATACTTACTATACTGCATTATAACTACACAACATCTGTGAAATGATGTTTTACGAGATCCTCCAGTATCAAAGGGTGGAAGAACAATTTTGACGTGTTCCCATACTTAAATAATTAATGTGGCCCTGCCTCTTTCATGTTGAACTCACGCCTTTGACTCTCCCCTTTTTCTCTTAATGTCCATGGGGAGGTAAGCATTTTTTTAGTGCTGGAGAAACTTTTGTTTTCATGTACAAGTTTAAGTATTTTAATACATTGCTGTGCCATATAATTTGTATTGGCGTATGCTGGATCAATATAATTGGCGAGGAGGACATTGTTTTTGTCCGGCTTTGTGAAGTGAGATGATTCAACGCAACCAACACAAGAAATCCTGCCATGCGTCATCAATCTCCTGAAACACGACACAGTCGGACCCCACCGTTTACACCAGTGCTTCTCAATTATTTTCTGTCATGCTCCCCCCGCCCCAGGAAGAAGAAAACATTTCGCCCCCCCACCAACTATAAATAGTATCATTTGTCTATAAAATTGTTAGAAGTAGACCTCTGCATAACACTGTCTTCTTATTAACCTATAAGAAACCTATAAAAAAGGAAGAAATATGGACCAACTTACAACAAAGAATAGCTTTATTAACTGTAACCGAAAAGATTTAAAGTGCATCTGAAATTCAAAAATAAAATTAAATCCTTATTTAAACTGTAAACATTTTTGACTGACCATGTCAAACCATACGATACTGAAAAATAAAATTACATAAAATCAATGATAATGCATTCAAATTGATCACCAACATTAACTCAGGAGCACAATATAAAAAAAACCTTTAACCTGCAAAACAAAAAAATATAAAATAATATTGGATGATTTTTTTTTTTTTAATCAAAGATGATGTCTGGATTAATGGGCACGTTTTGCAATGCACAGCTTTTCGAAGCAAGATTTGAAGCAGGACACAGCAACTCTCGGCTCCTGCTCAGTGTGTAGCTGGGACCTGTATTTTAGTTTACTGAAGTAGCAGTCACAAAGCGGCATGATTGTTGGCAACATTCGTTTCGTTTCGTTTATTCGTTTCGTTTGTTTATTGAACATAAAACATATACAGTAATAATTTGACAGAAAGTAAGGTAAGTAAAATAGTAAAAGGAAAGAGAAATCAGTCATCATTCAACACAGTTATGTTTAAGGGAGTAGAAAGAAGTAAAGAACTTATCTAGTCCTACCCTGTGTTATGTGTTTATATCTAATAAATCATTTTCATATCAATCAGAAAGGAAAGAAAGTAGGAAGAAAAATTTGTCACACAAGCCAATGAGACAAACTAAAACTATTTTAATGATAACTGTATGCTAGTGGGTGTACACTAGTTGGCAATGGATTTACAAATGCACTCCTTCATAGTAAATGTGTTTCTAAAATCTTGCTCTCACCATGTAGCGCGGCAAGGTTAATCTTTTGAATAAAGCCCACACTAAAAAAAAAAAAAAAAAAAAGGGGGGTCTCTTTGCTGTATGATTGTAATTCTCTATTGATTGGCTGCTTCATCAAGTCCCGAAGGTCTCTCCTCCTGTGTAGACTCTCCTTTTGATAATGGCTCAATCAGGCTTGGCCTTAATTTCAAACTACAGACACCCACATGCAAAAAAAAAAAAAAAAAAACACTGACACAGGTTTGTATGTAACATTTATGACAAATAACTCACCAAGAACAGGCGTGTGATAGACCTGATAGTAGTCCTGCCCAATCGATGTTGTAGGAGTGGAGTTACTGATGCTGTCCATATCCGTGTTTTCCAAACATCGATTTCTAGCAGACTGCTGGTCCAGACTGAAGAGAGAGGATGTCCAAGTACAGAAACAATGGGGCTTCTTGAACACGGCAAGCGGGAGCTCCTACAAGGCAGATGCACAAATGAGCATGTATTTCATGACTCATTAGGCTTATTTACAATGTATCACTTTGGACCCCAAGTGGTGAAACACACGTCCCGTATATTTTCTCACACGTACATTGATAACACCAAATGCTCTACTTTGTTTTTTAAACTCATCCTACTCGTCAGTAGGCATCTCCGGAAGGGTAACTGACAACCGATCCGAAGGGTGGGGGCATAGATACAGTACATGAGGTCCACCAGAACCTCATTTGCATATTAAATGCGGGTAGCCATTTATGTTGCCCGTTGTCACACCGGCAAAACGAAATGAAAATTCTGCGGGAAATCACGGCTTCCTGCTTCCTTTTCCAAGTTTTAAAGGGAACGGGAGGAGCTGTGTTGATTGACAGCGAATGGACTGCGTTGTGTTCACGCTCACAATGGCGCAAATTGCCATTTTTTTAAATGTACCGGTTTGAACGTGTCTGTGAAATTACCAACACCCGGTCAAACACGACTCAACGGATATTTATGGAGTGTGGTGCACCGACTTGTGCATGTTACAAAAAACAGAGCCTTCAGTGTCCAGTAACTAGGGCGAACACTCGATGGAAAACTTATGAAAAAGTTTTGCATAATTACACAGACACGCTCACTGTGATAATTAATCCCATACAGTCATGAAAAATATTTTTACACGCCATTCCGTCTTTGGGAGGGGACCAAGCTGCCTGCAGGATGTCACTATAGAATTGAGATTATATCTTTCTCATTAGAGGAACAAAAAGGCTGATCCGATGCAAAATCCCAGAAGCTGTCTTCATGTCATAGGCCAGGGGTGGGTAATTCATTCATTTTCCAAATGGGACGCGCATGTGTGACAACTGGAACAGTTGTTAACTCATTGAATACCACCCCTTTTCACTGGAGCAAACCCCTCAATCCCTCACATTTCACTGAATTTCGACTGATTTGCAAGGCCCACAGAATATTCTGTTCTATGGCTATATATACATGCAACCTATCAAAAGAAAGGTGAGACTCTCTTCTTTCAGAGGAAAAAAACAGTTTGTTTCTATCTTTCTCCGTTCCTTGGCAATCAGCATTAGAAAACTGCTAAGTTTTATGGAAAAGGCTGATTTTCTGCAGAAATCCAGAGAAAATGAGCTTTTTGTAAAAGCATGCATTTCAAGCATCATTTCAAGTTTTACACAGTTTTTGCTTTTGTGACAGCTCAAATACCTCAATAATGTGTTCCTCCTACAAAAGAACATTAGAAATAATGTTTTTGTAGCAAAATAATTTATTTGCACACAACAAAACTATTGAACAATGAACGAAAGTGCAGCTGTGGAGAGGATGATTTTTGGCTTCCATCCAGTTTGTCGTCACATCGATTCATCCCACCACGTCCAGATGCACGACCTATAAATTATAGAAACATAAAAATTTGCAAATATATCTTGCTGCAGAGTGAGGTACAATAATTTTATTTACCTTTCTTTCCACCACCAAAGCAAGGACTCGTCATCTTTTGG
>CAAKHF010022390.1:31825-43613 GCA_901007745.1 Hippocampus kuda | reverse complement strand
TAGAGTCCCATTTGACATTCAAATGGGGCCACACCCACCGAACTCTCCGCTTCATCCATCAGCATCCTCACACACTGAACTGTGGCCTCTTTAAACGTTGGCGTACTTTTTACGTCTATTTGTGTGTGTGTGTGTGTGTGTGTGTGCGTGCGCAGGTTGGTGCTGTGCTGCTGCCTGCTTCCCCTATTCTTCAAAAGATTCAAGGATGCGCACCACACGTGCCCCCGTTGCAATAGACTGCTGCATGTGGAGAAGAGGAAATGCTGTGACTGAACCCCGCCCGACAAACATATTTACACACACTGGTCAAAATAAGCCCCCCACCCCCACTGCACCAAATTGACAACAACAAAGTCACTTGTTTCTATGGGTGAGCCGGTTTGAGCTGGCATGGTTTTTCCATCTTAAACAATGGTGCAATTGCATTCATCCCCTCCCCATGCACTTCTTCCTCCTGTTTACAGCAACAAAGTCTCCTCGATTGTTTAGCTCGGACACCATTGATTATCATATACATAGTTCAAATGAAGGATTGTACATACCATTTAAGCATCTTAAGTGTTTGAAGGGATCAATCATGTCAAATTGAAAAGTGGAAATTGTCGTGTTTGTGCCACAATGCAGCAGAAGCAGCGATTGAATGAGTGTATGTCTTTCTTTGTGAAGGAATTAAAACTGATAAAAGATGTCATGGGCAGCACCAAGTTTGACCCCAATAGCTACATGATTTTTTTTTCTTGCGGAAAACGGAGGTTTATCAACAGTTATCTTTCAAATGTTGTCAAATATATCATCGCAAGTATGAAATTTTCTATATTGTGTTCTAGGATCCTTTTGAAAAATAATTATGGAACAGACTCTTAAAATAGGAAAATTAATGTATATAAAAATCTTACATAAATCCCAGTAAGACGACTCCGCTGCACTATCGCTAATTATTTTGGACCCGTATTTGTCAAATAAAAAGTCTGCCAGTGTGCCATAAATTGCAGCCCCCCTCCACATTCACACAGGCATTTTATTTGCCTGAAATGCAAGTAGTTTATTTACAGCCTACACATACTTGTATGAAATAAACATTCAGTGGCTTAAATGCGTTGACAATTTGGTAAGGGGTTTTACTTAATTCAAATGTATTATGGGCCTCAATAAGTGATGCATTTTTGAGAATGAGTGGTGTTCATCAGAGGTCGAGTCACCGTGGCCAAGCACTTGGTATCGACAAGCAGCAGAGCAAGCAGTATTTTGTAGAAAATTTTATTCAACATACATTTTCCAGCAAAAAGTCAATATACAGGAATAGTTGTCGTACACTGCTGCTACACTGAGGATTTTCAATTGGAAAAAAAAAAGTGATTCTGTCGGTCATCTTTGTACTGCACTTTGAAACGAGACAAAACAGATGCAGTTAGTCTGTAAAACAAATGCAAATGTAACAGAATTGTCAAATGTTACATCAGGAACGCAAAGGGGTTAAAAAAAAAAAACTACACACAAGAAATATGAACAACTGGCTCCTTCCGTACCCCACAACATAGGCGAGTGGCTTTCAATTTTACATGTTCGTATTTTTAAATATACAATTCTTAATTGTCTTTACAGAGCCACACTAAGCACTGAGGCGCATTCCATCTGTGCTTAAAAAAAATCATTGGGGATTTAAGTGTTTCTTACAATGCTGGTTTTTGTCCTTTACACAATCCTCAAATGTGCCAGCTCTACAAGTCTGCTGCGCCCTACCACACAAGCACAGTGGGCTTACTGCTCCCACCACCAGGGGGAGACAGAGCAGATGTGAAAGGGATGGAAGGATGAAAACAGAACTGCTTTGGTGCTCCATGGGAGGAATGACTGAGAAAGCGGCCAACTATCAAACCGGAGAAACTCAGAGACCGCGTGTCACTCAAAAATCCAAACTGACAAAACATTTTCCGGTCCTGAGCTCTCTGACGTTAAGTGCCAGCGTGCAAGATGAAATACAGACAAATATCCTCCTCATTTTTAACGCCGTTTTATTATTTTTTTCTTTAAACATTTGCAGTGGATTCTTATTACTATATCATAATACAAGTTCTGCAGAAAAAAAATAACCTCCCAACTAAGTGAGACAACTGTGCGTAAATGTGGAAATACTTAAGTCGTTGTTGCGCTAAAAGGGCGAGAGCAGAAAACGTAAGAAGCACACTCGGCAGCGTAAAAAGATGGATGCCAACATCTCCCAGCTGGTTTGTTGTAGAGAATTTTTTTTGTCCTCCCTGCCAGTTAGTCCTCGCAAATGTACTTCTACTCAACTCTCCTCACAGCAGCAAGTCTTCATTTAAAATCGACCCACCCAAAAGAACAAAAAACAAAATTGAGGCAGAGCAGGGAAAAGTCTAGAGCTTTTATGTATTTTTATATAGCTATATACATTATAGTGTAATTTTTATCTTGTGTCACACTTCCCCACATTAAAATCCAAATAATTTCTGCCACTTCCTGGCAACACCGCAGGCAGTAAACAGTTAAGAGAAGCCGGGGAGAGAGAGAGAGAAAAAAAAATGTAATTAAGGGAGTGGCAAAAAACAAAACAAAAAAAAACAAAACCAAAGTTTCAGTTGCAGTTTGTTGAGTTGAAGGAGAATCCATCAGCTGCAGCAAGATGGGCTGAAGACAAGAGCCAGTGCAGAGCTCGCTTGTGTCCACGTGGGGGGCTGAAAGTGATGAACACACCGTACGAGCGCCCACATTCTCACACGCACAATCAAGCGCACACTTCCACACGCGCACACACGTGAGGTTGGTTACAGTCAGTTATGGTGTGAAGTAGGCGGGGAGGAAGAGAAGGAAAAAGAGGAAGGACGGGCTGCTTTAGTTGTGGATTTTGATTGCTTTCTCCAGGTAGGTGTAGCGACCTCTCTTTGGAGCTTTGTTGAAATGATCCAAGCCCAGCCAGGGACGCGGGTGTGACATGTTTCCTGCGATGCGGCAGAGGGACACACATCACACATTATACACACATGCACGCATACGGTACAGTGTCGGCAGCATGTTCGTTTGGGGGAGTGGGGGGGGGGGGGATGTCTTTTCGATGGCTACAGTAAATTTGAAGTTTGAATTAAAACTGTTTTCCACAAACAGCTATTAAGGACAAAAAAGGCCCAACCGTATGATAGAATTTATAATTGCTTGAAATGTGTGAATGGACATCGAGCTCAGGAATGTTATCGTCTGGAAATGACCTACTTGGCTTTTAGAAGTGTGCCCGCCATGAAGAAACGCTTCTCTAGTGTTGTTGTCTAGGAAGAGCGCTGACATGAGTAAATACCTGGCTGTGGTTCAAAGTCCTTCAAGTTGACCTCATACTTGTCTTCAGTGATGTACTGTTGTCTGCCCATCATCACGATGGCAAACTTGAACTGCAGCAAGGAGAACACAAGAAGCACGTCACATACAACTGCCCAAAAGCATAGCACGCGTACTGGAGAAGAACACTTGTCAGATAGTCGAGTAGCCCCAAGTGAGATGTACCTTCTCAAATTCTTTCTCTTGGATCTCCAACATTGTCTGGATCCTCCTCATCACCTCCCGAAAAGACTCACCCTGTCGGGAGGGGAGAGACACTTGAGAAATGGACAATGGCGCCCGCGCGCGCACGAGGCAAGATAACGCAGACTCAAACCTGTCGGATTTTGAGCAAGAATGGGATCCCAAAGGTGCCGAAGACTTCCTTATGGAAATGTGCGACGGGGATGAGCAGCTCGCTGTCCTTGTCCAGATCGACCTGGTCCACAGGAATCTCCTGGACGACCAAGACCAACAAGAGTGAGAGCAGCCATGGTGACCACCAGACAATTCTAACTGGCGCAAATGTGTCATTTCAGAAGCGTGAATCAAAGTGGAAGCCCTTCACACAGCTCACGCCCAGACACTCCCAAAAAATTCCATGGCATCTCACGCTAGCCCAACCAGGCTCTTAAAGGAATGCGCATGTAGACGCGCCACCATATTTTCTGTACATTTTAAGCTCGAGTTTAAATTTTTGTTTTAATAAGTTTAAACCTGCGGGACAAGTAACACTAAAACGGTTGAATAGATCCAAGTAATTGCATTGGGAGTGTGTTCAACATGCAGCAGGTCACAGACACACAAACATTTAGAGCACGCTGAAGAAAGTAACATCGTAGGAGTGGTCAATATGCACGAGAAAAAAGGTAAAGAAAGCCTAGACAGACAGGTGCATATACATTACCTCTATTCTGAAGGTGCGACTGGCAGCCGGAGATAGACATTCTAGTAGCTCGTCTTCCTGGTGAACCCCGATGATTTTATAGCTTACTATCTCTAACAGCCTGCGGGGGAGGGAGGATAGACGGAGCGTGGATTAATGCCCCGCACACCATCATCATACAAAACAGGGCCCAGAAAAGGAAAAAAAAAGGGCCACACATTAGTGAGGGCGAAATACCTGAGCTTCTCAGAGCCCTTTTCAGAGAGCTCCACGGCCTTTTTACATTCATCCAACAGGTCGCGCACGCAACCGTGTTTGTCAGGGTAGAGGGTGATCTCCTGCAGAGAGCAGGGAAGGGGTGTACCGTCTACATCAACACATCGGGAGGGGTGTTTGTGTGTGCGTTCTTACCTCCTCTCTGAACTGGCTGTTGAGCCATATGGATTTAAAACTCCGCCTGTTCTCAAAGTCGGTGATCTTCATTTTCAACTGCATGGGTGTGCGGGGGGGAGAGAAACCACAACATTCATGACGATTGTATGTTGAGTTTTACATTCTGTCAATTTGACCATTTTGCTTCTCTGGCCATGATGAAAATTTCCCTTTTGATCTTATTTTATATGGCAAGTGATGTGGTTGTGTGTGAACAACAGTTGGCACCTTTGAATTGAAAAGTTGCACCTATCTATGCCAAAAAAAATCATGTGGGGCTTTGTCACCATCTTGTAGCCTCGACAGGCAATTCAATACCTTTCTGGGATAATCACTTGCAATTAGCTTACTTCCAACAGAGCAGAGACACTTTTCTACATGGACGTTGATGTCTAATTCTGTCATGATTTGGAGCAACACTTGTAATTTAGTTCAATAATTCGTAACACTGACAGTGGTGCAGTCTGAATTTATTAAAAACAGATGTAAAAGCACGGGCGTGAGCACAAGCTAACAAAACACGTCCAAACCCAAGTTGTATCTGAACACAAGATTGACAACTGTATGGAATTGAGCTTTACAACTCCAATTACAATTTCAAATGTGGCAAAAACAACCTCAGTCAGATACCAATATGATGTGTATTTTGCATGCGTGTCCGCCACGTTTGGTGCGCTTGGTTGTAGAGGAGTTTGGGTTGGGTCGAAAACGCTGGATCTAAGACAAAAGAAAAATCTGAATTACGAGTGGGACAATTCAGCATATCAGCATTCAAATATCCAGTCAAGGGCACAGCTTTAGTCACCTAACAATAAGAGTCATCACATTTGCCGTCAAAATTCTTCCCTGGAGCTCTAAAGTAGTGCCTGGTCTTTCCAACGCAATACTGGGATAGCATCTTTTTATATTCGCCTCATCATTAAAATAACATGGCATCATTTGCGATGTGACAGTCATAAACACGCTTTATGACATAATTATTCAATCATTTATCAGCCAATTGAACAAGCCAATAAAAGTGTTTTTGACGGACAGCTAGACAACTGACAGAAAAATAAAAAAACGTCTACAGCGACTGCGGACAATTATGCGTAAGTTACAGTATAATAAAAGACAGCACGGAATAAAATTGCAAATAACTGATGCCTAATTGTGCTTACCTAGTCAAGGTAGTCCGCATCCCCTCTTGCGTGGCACTTGGGAGAGCACAGGGGTTTGCCGATCTTGAGCTCCGTGAGGTGACCTCTTTCTCCTCTTCAAGTTCTCTTTTGTGACCAAGTTCAAGGCCTTGGTGAGATCACAGTGATCTCTTCCTCTTCCTGTCTTCTCATGTGTCTTCTTGGAGGAGTGATCGCTTGTGAGAGCCTCAACCAAGAACTGTATGATGGCTTCACTTGCGTCCAGTCAAGCCTTGGTACATGGCAGTTGGTTTGAACACGAGCGGCGGCACTCGACTACAAACTTCTGTCTGTACAGTGTTCTTGGGTGGCATGAAAGGCGCTTTTAAATTAAATGTATTATTATTATTATTATTCTCTTGCTGACTTGAAACATGTTTGTGAATACACTTGCTCAGCCACAAAGATGTCCAGGGCTAAAATTGAGGAGCTGAAAAGGCGCTTTCATATTGTCTCTCCAGGAGGCCGTCCTTTGATCAACATAAACAACGGAGGCACACCCGCACTCACACAAAATGTCAACTCTTCTACAGCAGCCCCAACTCACTAAGATAGTTATTCATTGTATTTAAGGTTTTTATTAGCATGCTTTCTTCAGCGTAAAAGCAACAGCATCTGCATCAAAGCAAGCCGTTTTCTATTTAGGCTGCCACCTTGTGGTTTATGAGGGGCAAGACATTTAAAACCAATTTGCCTTGGTATTTTTTTTTTTTTAAAGGGTAATCAAAATGCTGCAAAGTGCCATTTAGGGTCCAAGGTGCCTCGAGGGTTAAATGTGTTTGTATCATTTAATTTTTCAAGTCTTGAAACACAAAGGCCACAAAAGCTATAAAGACATGCCTAGGGAGTATTTCATGGGGTTGTTTTTATGCTACATATTTCATGCTGAAGCGTAACCCATGCGATGGAGGGAGTGTTACTGTACTCTAAACCAAAAACAGTGATGGAATAGAGCGTCAAAGCCATTTAGTTTATTAGTTCATATCTGTCATGTCTGAATTTGTATTGTTTCTTTAATATTTCTTTCTTTTTCCCCATTTACCTTAAACTTCAAATGAGTTATTTTTAAAAACATGGCTATGCATATTAACTTAAATTGGAACCCTGCTGAAGAGTACCACTACTACGGACCACTTTCCAACACAATGTGCACCTGGACTAAGGAAGAGCGAGATCAACAAAAGCAGTAAGAGGTCACACCTGCTGATAGTAGAGTTTCTTGGGCTGCCGAGGCTTAAAGAATTGCAGCAGGTCCCGCAGCGTTCCCTCATAGTTGTGTCTGAGAGGATTCCCTGGACCGTCCCTGTACCTGGCCACCACACCACCAGGCAGGGGGGAGGATGGAGAAAAGGGAGAGAGGGTGGAAAGGAGGCAGAGGCCGAGGGAGGGAGGAAGGAAGGAAGGGAAGAAGATCCAAGTGGGGAGAAAATGTGCAGGGAGGCAGAAGAGGTGGGAGGAAGAGGGGAAACAACAAAATAAGGTGGGGGGGGACAGGTTATGCAACATTTCGACGGCATGTCATCAAAGTCAACCGTGTCAATGACAGCACATGCAGGCCTCTATGATTGTGTGCGTGCGAGAAAGAGAGACGAGCCTCCTACCCCTGTGACTTAAAGAACTGCAGCAGCATGGGATCTGTGTTCAACCTTTGGGCTACCGTCTTCGCCACCTGACACCAAAACAAAACGACCATGTTACTACGAGCGGGGAACACTTCATCTCCTTTCGTCTAAACTCAGTCTCTTATGTCACTTTGACAACAGCAGTGAGAAGACCATTGTTGTAATTCTGCCTCACTGCACCACGGCAGTCGAATTGAAGTCAACCAAAATATCCAGGTGTTGTCTCTCTCCCTCTCCCTTAGCAGAGCAATACCTGAAAATAGTTCATGCGGTTGGAGAGCGTGACCACAAAGCCCGGGTCATTGTGGATGGTCTTGTCACAAAAGATGACATCCACTCTGTAGTAGAGATCCCGGAAATATTCCTTGGCCGTTGGTAGCTCGCTGCTGTCGTTCTCGGGGTCGTCCCTGAATCATCGAAGGAAAACGACAGCAGGATTTGTGGCTTTGTTGGTTTGGTGTAGAAAACCAAAAAACTAATCACACGCCGCTTACTTCTGGAAGACAATGATGTCCCCATCCATGAGTTCATCCAGGGCCTTGTCCAGAGAGACATCGTAGTCCTGAATCCGCTCCGTTAGATTGGGCTTAACTTCCTGTAACGAACAAGACATTGTGGGACACGTAGTGCTTTGGAATGGCAAAATTGAGGTGTTGACCATGCTGTGTAGGTGAGAAAATTCAATGCTATAAATGTACAAAGGCAGCATGCACCAAAGTAGCAAAGTGAGAAAGCGTGGAACGTGCCAAGTGCGAGCAACAGAAATAGATCACCTCATAGAGGATAAGGCTAGTTTCCTGCTGAAAGCCTGCTCGCTCACACATGACTGGTAGCAGGTCTCCTGGTAACACACGGAAGAGAAGAAATTAATATCGCACCCTTTTATCGACGTTTTCTGGATGAGGCTGCTACTGACTTATTTTGCAGGATATAGGTGTGTAGATATGTCCACAATAATTTAAGCTTCTTGTTTTCGGGTCATACATCTTCAGGAACAACATGACATCACCTGAAAAGACAAGAGAGATGAGAAATTCACAAAACAAACAACTGCATTCCATATTTAAATGATATTTTATTTCCATCTCGGAGCTCAAGTTAAAAGGCATCTGTGCAATAATCAAAATTGAATGCCTATTGTAGTTAATTAAAAGGTAATGTGACAGCACCATCAGTTCAGATCAGATGCTCAACATACATTCTCTAAATTGAGTGTGTCACAAAATGAGGACTCGGGACCCAAGCTTGGTCGGACTCATTTTGCATTGTAAGACTACTGTGGCAATAAACAAATAAATTTCTAGAATGCTGACATCCCAAGGAGGAATTCATACTTCTGGTCTTCTGTATCTCGCGCTTAACAGTTCTATCCAAATTGAACGCTAATGTGATAATGTCGAAAGCGTGAGACTGAGTTGGGATGAGGACTGCGTTTCGGTACTTACGATCTTTGTCAAATTTGGGTAGTGTGGCACCACTGGCTGCCAGTTCGGGATCTACCGTCTCCAGAAATATTGTCCATGGATTCTCGTTATCACTCAAGCCAATCATCTGAAGGGGGGGGGGGATCAAAATCAAAGTAAATAACAAGCCACAATCAATAATCAAGAGAGACAGGCCCTTTTCAATCACTCACCGACTTGTTGCAGTCAGCCTCGTAGTCGAGCATAGCGGGCCGCTTAGTTCCGTTGCTACGGGCTTGCATGGGCCACAGCCTCATTTGCTCCTGTGGGAAACCCTGCAAGCACACCAGTTTACGTTCGCAGTGCAATTGGAAAATCATAATGACGACACAACTGCAGGTGTCACGTAAACAGATCACACTGCTGACTAAACAGTGGCGTCTTTGTGCAGCTAACTGTTGCCTTGTATTGTTCAGACGTCTGAAGGCGGCATGTCGTCCTTTCACTCTGTGAATGAGGACAATTTGCTCGAATCGTGCTCTCAAAGTTCACGCTGACATTTCCCCTCCGGACATCGATAAAAGATACTTTATTTGCTGATCTAATGTATAGCAGATAAGTGAAGTTATCAACAAACAGGTTAAAGGTCCATTTGCTGTTTGACAGTACTCTCTCATTTTCTCAATACACCAAAACATTCCATTGACATTTTTGTACATTTTGGTATACACGCATTTCTGTAGGGCAACATGAACGGAGGGGAAATTGACAAGGTTTCAAATCCCAACAATAGACTGTGACCATGGATATAAAATTCAAGACGTGAAAGCAGCAGCAACGCAATCGGAGAGAGTGATAAAAATTGCAAAGGCTCAACATGAGTATTTTTTCCTCACCATGGTCTGGGAGAGGTTCTGGACAAACTCTTGCAGCGTGGAGCTCTTCAGGACTTTGAAGACTGTGTACTTCACCTTCTCCTCATCGTACATGTCATTACCCTGATGACCACAGAACTGGTCCTCTGTCACCATCTGCGGGGGATATCGATTAACTGCGTTACGTCTCATCCATCTACGCTTGCAATTTTCAGTCACTGAACGTGGAACAACAAACCACAACGGCAAATACAAAACAGATATAAAATGAAGTACTTTCTGCATAGCAGCGTCAACACACAATGCCACAATATGGCAGGGTGAAACGTTTTTTTGTTTTACTATCAGTTAACGTGTCGCGCAGATGGCAATGCTTTTACAACTATATCGCCACACGACCGCCAAGTCAGACGCTACTTTAGGTTTGAATATCCAGTTTGGCAAAATTGCAAAACTGCTGCAATGGCATTCATTTGACATTTGAGCCAAACTGATCGCTTTCAAAAGGCTTTACAGTCAACATCTGCTATTTGCGGGGATTAAAACTGTGCCGTCCCATGAATTGTGAAAAGTGCATGAAAAAATAATTTAAAAAAAAACACACACACACACATTATATATTGTCTACAAAAAAGTTCACCCTTCTACTTATTCTTCCAACCTCTGAAAATAAGAGTGTCACCCAAGTATTACGGATTTTATGGCGATAGCAGTTTCCTCTCCAGAGAGGCGCTCACTACAAAGCTCATCACTTCATTAGGAAAAAGGTTTCTTCCACAACATAGAAAAATACTGGGACCGCAGTATCCTCAGCTTTTTGTTATTTACAAATATGTACAGATTATTTTACAGATATGTCTTGCCACATTACACAACTCACACGTCAACATTGACATACTTGTAAGCCTGCGTACCAAAACATGATTAGCCGTAAAGCCATGACGGGATGTTGCAAATAAGACTGATTATCCATCCAACAAAATCACACCACTGTTTCTCTCAATTTCTAACAACTTAAAAAACTCAGCATCAGTATTTCACAACACAAATATAGCTACCAGGATAAAATAAAAATAATACGCTTTTATGCAATAGCACATCATAGGATTTGGGAACCGCGCGACTTGAAGCAAACATTCAATGTAAACAACTCAATCAAATTCATCTGCAAGCAGCTCGACTGTAATGAAGCCACGGCCATGAGTTAGCCATCCGACACCAAAACATGCAGGCGTGTGTACACACCAATATTATCAACAATGCGCTAACTAGCATCGAGAAATACCTTTCAGGTAATGGTTTTGAAACACATTCTGTACCACAATTTAGGTTCCAAATCCAGGCGGCATACAAGCAAATATACTCAGCAAGAAATGACAGTTGATCAGACAATGCAAAACTCTCAAAATGGATAAAAACAGGGAGACTTTGATGCTTAATTCATATTGCACAAACATAATATTAAACAGAATGCCATGTTTGAAATTAATGGGGCCAAATAGAACATATTGTAAAGAAAATGTTTGATTTGACCTCCCCGTTAAATGATGACTATGATGGATTTGTTCAATCCCCATGACACCATTACATTTCTAAAAAAAAGCATCAATCATGTGAACACTTCTAATTTCCCACCTGAACTTGCATGTATAGGTGAGCCTCTTGACGCTCCTTCCTCTTCTGTGCCTCCACCCTCTTTTCCTCCTGCAGACGCTCCACGAGCTGCTGTGGTATGTCCACGTCAGTCATGGGGAGGAGCACCTCACCTGGGATGAAGAGAAAAAGTGGGTGTTCGCTGAGCCCGTTACTTTCTCTCCCCCGTGTAGCCTTCCAAAATGGCTATGGGAGATGTCCGCATTCCATAAACCCCGTGTTACGTACTCAGCTTGGACTCCCGTATGTAGACCAACATGTACGCGTTGGTACAGTGGCGAACAGAGAGGTCGTCATCGTGCCCACCATAGTTGTGCTCAATGGCCTCCTCCTTGGTGCAGCGTGATACCACGTCGTCGTCAAACTTGCACCACTGCAGAAGAACAAACAAAAGGCAGAGAGGGTGGGAGGGGAG
>CAAKHF010022390.1:11582-30351 GCA_901007745.1 Hippocampus kuda | reverse complement strand
GCTGTGAGAGATCATCCAGTGTAATGCAGGAAATGAATCCAATTTCACTGAATAGGTCTGAAAAATATTTTAACTACAAATAATCTATGCCATCAAAGTATGAAGACAGGCAGACCACTGAAATGTTCATCTACTAAAGAGAAGTGACATCATTTACTTGTGTACGCTTTTTCAAATTTTTTTTGGGTGTTGCAGTAAAGGTTGGGAAACACTGGGCTGAAAGATTGCGCGGTTGAATTTATTTGCAAAGGGCATGCTTGGGAATAAATGACGGTAACCAAGTGACAATTAAACCTTACTTGCAGGCCATGCTCTCCGGCATCATATTTGTTGTCTCCATCCAACTGTTCAGTTGCAACATAATCCTTAAATGACTCAAAAACTGGAGGAAGGAGAGTATTTGTAAGATGAAATATCAAAGCATTCAAGATGCAATATACTATAAAGACTTAAGAAATCAATTTTTTTGTGTTTTTCAATCAACGCAAACTGACCATGACTATGTGATGTTTATATGCACATACAGGTTCTTGCCTTCCACACTACTCAACTGAGTCACAATTTGCTTTCTATTTAATTTAGGAATAACAAATAGGACTGAAAAAGCCCCGACATCTTGGTACATAATGACAGAAACACTTCTACGGGTTAAGAAAAGCGCAGGGGTTGTTCTGCTCATACTCACTGTTGTTCTTTCCTTTTATACTAAGCTGGATGTCATAGTAATCCTCTATTCGCTCTGATCGGTAGTCCACATGCTTGCACTGGATGTATGACTGAAGAGACACACAAACACACTTATCAAAACCACAATGGCCTATATGCCCAAATTAACTGCAAATACAGGGCTTTATATTTCTAAATATCTATTTCCATGCATATTGAGCATCTAATTAGTGTGCCAAATAGACCATATTCTCATGCCAACGGCCAAAATTGTTGAACAACTACTGAAGTTCAGTCATGACAACTGTCAAAGAAAAGGATGCGAGGAGAAAACATACCACCATCTTTCCCCTGAAGAGTTTCGGGATGGTTCCCTCAACACACGTGCCTTTCATTTTGTTCTCCACATTGTCAAGGAGCTGAAATACAAATTAATTTTCGTTTCCAGCAATAACATGTACACAGACCGTCTTTATTAACGCAGTTGTTTTGCGAGAACTCACCACCCTGCAGAGTTCCTGAACATCATGTTGCATGAAACTATCTAGAGTTTCCCATCTGCAAAAAGCAAACAAAGAAAGATCTTTTAGGATAGCGACAGATGGCGACAGATTTTTCTCTGGTTTGAGGCACCACAGTTCATTCATCTAAACAATAACACACTCCCAAGAGATGCACACCTTGAGTACCCGCTTTCGTTCTGCTGAGAACAACATTTCCATAATGCCGAGTTGTATTATTGTTTTTGCTATCGTAACTTACCACCTGACAGACACAGTTGTAAAAGGTCCGTTCACTAACATGTGGCAAAATTTCGCATGCAGAAAAGTACATCAGGAATGGCAGAGGTCAATGGAGCAGTACAGCTGGTGGCCACAAGATCCCCCGTGATGTTGTACTTTAAAAACAATATGATAATTACTGATGCTCGTTTGGGCAGTTGTGAATTTAAAAAGAAAAATAAAGGAAAAAGAAACAAAAGCATGAAAGAAAGAAAGCTGACTGAGTAATGGTAATGTTTGGCTTAAGTATCAGGTTAGCCAGGTTTCTCGAGAAGAGTGAAGCATGTCACTCAAGATACATTCTGACATACTGAGGCAACACACTAAATCAATAGACATTCAAGCAATGTGTATATACATTGCATAGAAAGATGTTCCACTGCATCTTACTAATGACAAGTATAGAAATAAAATTACTTTAGTTAGCGCTTTTTTTGGACTATAAGTCACACTTGTTTCATAGTTTGGCTGGTCCTGCAGTGTATGCTCAGGGGTGACTTGTATATACGTATTCCAATTAGACAACGGACTGGAACTCAGTCAAGTTGGGACTTTCTTTTGGTAGCCAGCAACACTTTTGGTGCATCGCTTCTACTGGCCGGGTAGGGAGCGGTAATGCACCAAAAGCAACTGCCAACCTACAAAACAAAGTACAGCTTTCCCTAACTTTTCGTGAGTGATTCATTCAAAGACAAATGTGTGACCGATGGTCAGTTTAGCATGCAACTTCATGATGCCACAACAAAGATGCACAGCGCCAAAAGGGGACAACAGACGACAAAGACTCAAGCTTTGGCCACGATGCGACGCAGGGTTCTCGTTAAGGTAAGGCATTTTGAACTGAACAGAAAAACGTTTCCATCGTTAGATGCAAAATAACTTGCTTGCTGCCGTCAACAGGGGGTGCTGCGTTCAGAAATTCACTCATGCCCTGACGCCACTCTTGAGGGTGTGTGTATTCTGAGAGGCAGAGCACACTTCCTTCCCATTAATTTCTGAACACAGCCGAGGTTATAAACAGGGGTGGCCCATATAAAAACCTTGCCAGTTTGGCTTTAGTCACAGTTGCTTCTAGTCAAACTGCAGCCCTGCCGGTTGTAAACCAATGAGCAGCTCATGCTAGAACTGTTTCCATCTGTAATGTCTGACGCACTGGGCTCCGAACTCCTTTTTTTGAGCACTCTGAATAATGGAACAAACTTAAACAATGCTCTGACTTTATGAATGGTCAGAGTGAAGCACTACGCGCTCAGAATATTTCCGAACGCACCCACAACCAGGAAACAGGGACCCCAGGCGTGAGTCCGACCATCGATGATCTTGGTCTCGGTTTCTTGTAAAATGGCAATTTAGAGTTCTAAATCTAACCTAAATCCGAAATAATCAACTCAAAAAAAGGTTTAAACAAGTTACCCGAAGGACTTTGTGAGTTTCTTGGTGCCAACGGGCTTGTCGCTGTGTTGCAGCTCATAGAAAACCCTCTGCAATGCCAGAGGAACACTCTTGGATGAGTCATCTCCCTCTGTTGGCATCATGTACACTGCCTGCAATCATTGGATTGACATACATTAGAATGACTTCCCCCCCCCACGGTGACCATTTTGAGAATAACTTTGACAAAACTGTTTAGAATTGAAAAGGTGTTTGGGGGGTTCAACTATTAAGAGACGTGGGGAAAACATGAAATATCTCACCCGACGTAGTTGATTGGTGAAGAAGAGTGTCTGAAGTAGGCTGTTCATGTAGCAGGTTGCCCCTTGGTTTTTGAGTCCAACATAACCTGTGTGTTTCTTTGAGTCCCAGCTAGTCACATACAAAACAAATGTTACTGTCTGATTGCAGCAAGCCGTCATAGGCACAGTGCTGCTGAAAAAGCCAGGCTTAGACAGCCATGAGCCAAAGAGTATTAAAAGCTACATACGCCACCCCGTGCGGAGCATCTGCCTGGACGTACACCTCAAATGTGACTTTGTCGTCATCAATAAAGCCCCTCTCTGGGTCGGTGACATCCTGCAAAACAATGCAAGGCATTCAGTTCATATCAAGAGCACCAAGGTTAAAACAAAAGACTAACTAAGTGAAAAGCAAAATAAAAAAAAAAAAGGTGTCCCGTTTAGAATCTCAGTATGTACGTATACTTACACTCCAGGACATGAAGTTGGAAAAGCCCCAATCGTTCTCTTTGTGGAAGAACAGGTGACCAATCCTGCGACTGAACGACTTCTCATCATCTTTGTAGTTGATAATTTTTAGCATTGCCTGTGCATGGCATGACCATGACCTGAAGATAAAAACGGTTCGGTGACATTGTTATCTAAAGGCTTTCTTCACGCATTATAGAACAGTTTGGTTACGATGAGAGTCGGTGTCAACAATGTCAGAACATTTCTAAACTAAACACTGGCAGAAACACAGCACACTTACTGTAAGCAAACATGAATTTGTGAAAATAGGCATGAATAGATAAGCAAGACCTGATAGTATACAATAGACATATCCTTCAAATATTTTTACTTTTAGTTGTCCCAAGATAACAAGCTACTTAGAAGATTTAGAGACGAATACCTGTAACATATATCCTGCATTAGAAGCACAAAGGGAAAAATAAATTTAATTAATGTGTATTTTACCACTTTAGCACTACTTTACATGTTGTACTTATCTTATCAAACCCCTAGTGACCATTTTCCATGAATAGTGCAGTATAAATACATGCCACTTTGTAATTGTATTCAGCGTGTGCTTGTGTGGTATGAAGCTTAACAAAGTCCTGATTTCAAAAGAATACACTTACGTGGAGTCTGATTCTGCATTACACTGCAAGAAGAAGCCCACACTCTTCTGGTGTGGCCGGTCGGCGTAGAAGCGCGGCATCACCATGATCTTCCATGGGAGGTTGCGCACAAAGCAGGACGGGCTGAGAACTGACTCGCTGAGGCGACTGAAGCGCTCCACCACAAACCTAAAGGTTGCTTCTGACCGCCAACTGGTGTCTGGGGTGAGTGAAAGGGAGAAATGAAGGAAGAGAAGGCCTCGAGCGCGCACTGAAAAGGCAGTGAGAATGATAACGTCAACATTTTGTGTCAATGCACACCCTCCTCACCATCCTCCATGTCTTCCTCTGTGTTGTTGTGTCCATCTGCCATGGCCATGTTACCATTGATAACTGGGTTGGCCGGAATTCTTGGAGGATCGTCAGTGTCCCCAGCTGGAAATAAAAGGACAAAAGAAAAAAAGAGACAGAGACAGAGAGAGAGACAGAGACAGAGAGAGAGAGAGAGACGATGCCATAATTCTGAATGACAGCTAAGCATGTGCCTACTACCGATTTGACGTGGTTCTAAAAAGTTATGGTTTCAATACCCACTAATAATGGCTGTCACCTGTAATGAGCACTTCTTTTCTTCTTTTGAAGCAGAACACATATGATTGGCTGCTTGCAGAGTTGAGTAAATGAGCCACCTCTGAGGTTTATTGGCTCCTATTAACTTTTTTTCCCCTTCTCAGTACATAACTGATGAGGAGGGATTGGGGGACCAAGAGGATACACTGAAAAGATGCCTTTTTGGTCCAATTAATGTACAAAAACCCAGTTCGGACAGCGCTTAGTCCATTAGTTTTTTGAATTATCCCGCCATTCAGCAGCAAACCGGGTGTCCGTAAGTGAAGGACTGATGATCCTTCCGTCAGCACTGACGCAAGGCCCACCTTTGAAAATGACAATACTTCAAATTCATCAAACAACTATAAAACAGCCTACTGTTATTAACAACATAAAAGGAAGAAACAAGTGCCATGTCCCCATTTTTGTAGGGGATTTAAAAGAAGAAGAAGAAAAAAACTACTCTGGATGTGCACATTGGATTCCTAACTGGGAAGCCATTTCCACAGGAGAATACATTTGTTTACAACTTGGGATTCACAAACGTAAGACAAAGCCCTTCCTTGGGAGGGTTTCCTCAATAGGTCATGTGAATCGGCACATTTACAGACGGTGACTAAAGCAAAATTGACTTATCCAAAAAGGAATTGTAGGACTCATACAAGCCTAAAAAATAAACAAAACCGAGGGACCAGTCACCCAATACCCTCAGGCAACTGGGACAACTAGAGGGGTTCTGGAAAGCTGGAGATTAATCTCATACAACCACAACAACTACAAAACAAAACATTCTAAGAAAACTCAACTATGCCAGAGTTTAGACCTTTCATCAGATTGAAACATCGGTGGTGCAACACAGTGTGCAAGTGACTCCTTAAGAACCTGATAGATTCTGACCAATTTGGCATGCAATTTTTTTCCCCCCAATATGGCGCCCGGATAGGCAGCCATCGGCAAGTGCTCTTCAAGATCTTTGCGTTTTTTGTTGTTGTTTTTTGTCTGTTTGTTGTGACTGTTTTCAGCATTTATGGCCATGGCATTCATCAAAGAAGAAGAATCTGTGCTTGGTGTTTGCGCCTTCTCGGCAGCACACGTGTACCAGCACTGATTTCTTGATTGGGAGGAATGTCTGCGCCATTTGACTGTCATTGCTGGACATCCCCGGGCGCTTGTGTCTTGCGCCTGAAGTAGGCAGCATTTTCACAGCCCCGCTTTGTTCAGCCAAAAGGTCGGTGCTGATGGACAGTCTGCGGCTGGATGGATGCATGGATTGAGGAGCCGACGATGAGAAGAAAGTAGCGTCAGCGCAGAGCGTCGATGCCTATGTGGAACTGGGAGTCGTGGCTTGGAATTGAAGCGGACTTACATGGGACAGGAGAAGAGAGCCAATCTCTCTTTTTCGTGAATGGATGCTATAGCTTCTTGTTGCTTTGAAGCTCAGCTTGTAGCAGACGTGTGCACATTGCACCATGATGTATTTGATCCACTGGTGAAAAGGGCACTTTGATTCGCTCCTCTTTCATCTATAACTGCTTCAGACAACAAAGTGCATGCAGGAAAGTGGTCAAGAGTGCACGATTGTCTGTGTCTCATGTGTTGTTTTGTATTATTTTGTCATTTTTTTGTTAACTTTTCTTTTGATAGCAGCGCGGACACCCGCAGCGGCTCCTCTTGTTTTATGTTGAGAGGGAAGAAATTTCATCTGTGCTTTATGTTACACATTTGACAATAAAGTTTATCCAATCCAATACTGACTGTATTTAAATAAACCAACAACACGTGTTTTAATGCAACGAGATCGTCATATATGGTGAGTCCCTCAAACAGATTTCATTGGAGGCGTACCAGTGGTTCTAGGTCGTTTTTCAATGATTTCCAGAATTTCTCTTAGGATAAGTACAGTATCTAACTCATTACGACTGCCACTGGTGTCCTCAAGTCTGACCCTAGAAAACTTGACGAACAAGGTTGTCAGGAGACAAAAACTGTTTGCCTGTCTGCCATTAAAACCATTAATACGCATCCGTGTAAAAACAGAATGAAATGCAGTATTGCAGTTGCAAGACAAAAAAAATTGTCGACATTTTCTATGTTTCTAGGAACTCATACGTAGCTTTGAAAATACAATGTTGAATAGTTTTCTACTGTATTATACACAATTAAAATACAAAGAAAACAAATCACAGCATATTGTGCTGTGAAAACAATGAGCAGCATTTGCGGCTGGGTTGAGTGGGGATTAGAGGGGGTCATTGCCAAATATTTTTAAGAGGTGATTTCAACTCCACATCAAAAATATATATCGTTAAATCCTTGTACTCCCAAAAACCATTAACAGTGCATCAAAGAGAGCAAATCATGACACTTTAGATTGGTCACTATGAAATTTTGCAAATTGATATATAGGTTTTGGCTCTACACTAACAGTTATAGGTGACATTCCTAAACTACATTAGAATTTGATGCAACACTTATGATTAAACTGCCATCCGACTGACACAGCGTTTGTAGATTATAGCACAAAAATAAAGTGCAAACCTAGGTAGTGAACATGGTAAAATGATAAATAGGCTTTGGGGAGACCTGCTTCACATGAAAAGCATCAAATGCAACAATTTAAAAGTCTGAGTACCTCGGGGTTATTCAGTAAGTTGAAGTGACTATTAGAAGAAGTAGGCTTGCATGCTGGTGTAGAACGCTTGGCAGGGCAGTGTGTTAAACCAGAAACCCAAATCAATAGGGATAAGTGACGCAGTGATGCTGAGGGCTCGCAGTCTCGTACTCGATCCAAAATAATCATCTGGGAGGTGGGGGGTAAAACACACACATTTGAAATGGTCTACGCGCTGATATGTTATGGGTATTGCTGCAACGTTACCGGCAGATCTGCCCCGTGTACAGAGTGGTCTAACAAAAACAGAGATGATTAAAAATGGCGAGCTCCATGCTGTTTGGTCTGCCATACAATGAAGCAGCAAATCCCCGCGCTGCCCCAGTGCGGGCTTGGCCCGACTGCGGCGGCAACAGTAACTAAACACACAGCCACCACAGCACCATTTAATATCATTTGGAGAAACGAATAACTGTCTTTCTAAATGCTTCTTATCCTAATCTCAATCACGCCACAATTTAAACCATTGACAATTTGGCAAACCGGGACTGACGCATCTGCGTTAGCCACTTAGCTCTTTAGCAAACACTTAGCCACCGTCCAGTCTCTTATAGGCCACCACTAGCCGCTGTGACAAGTACCAAGTAACAGCCTGCGATCAACAACAAAAGACAAATTTCGCCCAAAACTACAGGACATATACACGGAAAAAACATGCGAGGTGCTAAAATAAAGTTTTAAACGGGTGTCCTTCTCAAGAAGAAGCTTGCAAAACAGGCCACCATTTTAGAACGCCACACACCCCCTCCGTCAGGGTTAGCGCGTGAAGCTAACTAACGTGCTAAACAGCGAACGTACGAATCCAAGAGGGCCTTGAGGTTAATTGCATAGCTTTGAAATTAGCTGCCTTGCTAGCGGCATCCGTACGTTTTACCGACTTAACACACGAGGTCTTTATCAGAAGACGACAACGTTGTACATTGGCAACAATGCAATGATACTCGTTTTCGCGTTTGGAGGGCCCACACCGAATTTCTATCTCACAGGCCCCGCTTGTGAACTCACGTCACCAAACATGATGCTAACGCAACCATCAGCGAGAGGCTGCCATAACAAGGTTTTGTTGGAACAAACAGCTTTATGAGTGTAACATTTCATGCCACGGCCACGTAAAAATTGATTCGCGAGCTCTTGACCAAAAAATGCAGGTGCCAGAAGCTGTCAAAATTCCACGCACCCGTAGCAGTGAATGTTTTATCCAGCAATTTCCATGTTAATTATTACACTAACGAGTCCACTGTTTACAAACATTGAAACTGCGCATCAGTGCTCTATATATCCGTCCCCCGGATCACTACCAGCAGTAAATTAAACCGGGCGTGTTCTTTCTCGGCACGTGAATGAATGTTTTATAAGACTTTTAGCAGCCTTGCTTGGATGGTATTCTGTGGCATCCTCAAGCATAACGAGGATGCGGGCACGCACAAACTTAACAAGCTTAAAAGGGAAAACGAGGTCAACTCCACGCAAGTATGCTGCAACGGACGCGCAATCAGCACAAACGCAGCCGGTTCACTCCGGGCCCTCGTGTTTACTGTTAAGTTCAACCCCCCTCGCATGGGTGCAACTTCGTGCACACTTCGCGCAAAGGCGTCTATTGTTTGACAAACGCTTCCAAGTGCAATCACTAACCTTCCATTTCCATATCCTCGGGTTCACTGAGCTGCTGTTCGCCGCCTTTCTGCTGCTGCTGCGTGTGGTGGTGGTGGTGGTTCATGTTGGCAGCTTTTGTCGTTGCGATGCGGGGCTCCCTGATCTCTCGGCTGCCGTCGACGTCGTCCGAGACCGGTTCAGATGCGAACCAGTTTCTGGACTGCTGATGAGGTGTGGTAAGATGCGGAGATGGGGTGGACCGCTCGAGCCTCGGCGGCCGGGCCTGCTCTGCTGCGACCTCGGCCTTGTCCGCTGTCAGCGCCGGGGAGTGAGGAGGGGAGGTCGGCGGGGGAGCGGGTAGAGAAACGCGGACGTATTTGCTCGCTATTCGCCCAATTTCGGCGCCTTTGGTGGATGCGAGTAGCTGGCTGGCGGCGGCGGCTGGCAGTACGGGTCGGGGCTCCGAGGAGGGAGGCCCGCTGAAAGGAGCTAAATTATTCCGGCTTTCCACCGGGTAGTGTGGAGCAAAAACACGACCCGCACCTGGTGGAACAAATAGCCGGTTTACAGCTAGCTTAGCTACCTGACACAAGGTAGCCAATAAACGCTAAAGATACAACAATGAAAACAAAAGATCTTGCGGTAGCCACACATTCAATAACTTTGCCTGCGATATCCCCAGTCCGTGTGCTCCTCCGTGTGTCCCTCGTCTGGGGAAGAGCGGAGGAGAAAGCTATCCATTCAAACCAGGTTGCAAATAGAAATAGCTTGGACTGACGTTAATTTGGAAGTTCGCGGAGACGAGAGTTGCCGCGGCCCTGATCAAAACAAATTCCCCACGAAAGCGTCCCTACTGACAAAAAGCGGCAAGCCGTCGCATTCCCGTCAAACAAGTGCCGTTCCCCAAGAGGAATGTGCCTGATCATGCAAGCGTTGTGACTTGAGCGGCGTTGGCCCTCGACACGCTCCTCCCGTTGGTTTGTACGAGGCTCAATGTGGGAAGTCAAAATGGCGGCCGCTATCTTGCATGAAATGTCACATCCGCATGCAGATCTAAACAGTGGCCAAGCCCCGCCAAGGTTCACTTCCACCTTTACCCGGCAGGCGAAATACTCATCATATGCGTGCCATCTTTCGCTAAATTCAAATAAAAACGACGGATTAAAAGAGGCACATTTGCAGCTGACCGCCTGCTACATCGAAAAAGACAAATAAGTTGAAATAGGCACTGTTTAACATCCGCTTCGTCATGTTTTTCATTTACCTGTACCATCGTTTTTAAAATTATAACCTGTTGTGATAATTGTAATTCAAATAAAAGCGTACTGTACACTAATAAGCCCCAAATAATCATTCAATCCCCTTCATTAAACCTTTAACAACCAGTATAAAATAATTAGCATTTTCATTTCATTTTGGGTAGTTGAAACGAAAAAAAAGTTTCAAAACGTGAGTCTCTATCAAATTGGGAAAAAATTAGCATAATGGAAAAACTGGAAGAAATATTTTTGAAAGAAATATAGGACTCTCGAAGTGTTGTATGGGTACCACTAGTGATACGCGGGCTCCCTCTCGTGGTACTTGAGAGATCATCACTGCCTTGATTAAACTTAGTTGTAATTAACTTTTGAAGTAACGTAAATAAAAACAAACCAAATCGTTGAAAAACATGAT
Source organism: Hippocampus kuda (assembly GCA_901007745.1). Lineage (NCBI taxonomy): Eukaryota > Metazoa > Chordata > Actinopteri > Syngnathiformes > Syngnathidae > Hippocampus > Hippocampus kuda. The sequence continues at coordinate 19,583 of CAAKHF010022390.1, read as the reverse complement.
GCTCTTCTAAAGAGAAAACTAGCGTAATAATATGAAAAACAGGAAGAAATTGAACTTTGAACATTTAATATTAAATAACAATTTTATTTATATTTATTGTTACCATATTGACTATCATATGTGTGTGCGTGTGTGTGTTTTTTAGTGCTTTTTCTCCTCGTACTAATTATTGTGCATTTCGTTATTTTAACGTCACTCCAAATAACGTGCACTTTTTTTGGGTGTGTGTATGTGACAGCCAACCTTTATCCGTTGAGACTCGCGTAATTATAATCAAAACACACAATACTCACGCAAAATCGAATGGTTTTCTGAGAAGCGGTGGCCGCACATACATGTACTTATATAGCTTGAAAAGGTCAAGCAACAAACGTCCGAGCAAATGTCATCACGTTCGCTTGTGCTCATCTTTGTCGGCTTTGGCGAACACCACCACGAGAAATGTGTATTGGTAATAACCCTTTATGTCTGTGATGTGAACATGCGTGGTCCATGTTTTTATATGTTATTTATACGAGAACATAGGGAATATTCACAAAATGGCCACTTGTGAGTTTGAGAGAAAACGATATGAGGATAGTGAGGACATTTTGCATTTTAGGTTCTACGTTCGGATCGACATGAAATTATTACTGCTACATTTATCACGCAATTTGAGAAGGACTCACAAATTTTACAGTAACTTCACAGTAACTTCAATAGTAATCTCTTTAATTTGAGCTGCTATCGCCACACATAGCTGCTGAATCATGTTTCTATTTATAGACCCAATGGAACATATTACATGACAATAAATTAACATTAGAATTGGCATCGAGATATAGAATTTTTGTTGTAATCTAAAGCAATTTTGCTCACTTTATATATGCTGAGAGTTATGAAACATTTATTTTGTGCATGCAATACTTTTTTCTTTTCTACCCCCACGCCCCTTCAATTTTGTAGATTGCAAATTTCTTCATTGTGGGACAAATAAAGGTTTTCTTATCTTATTATATCTTATAAAAATGACACCTTCCAAAAACTTTACCGCGTATTCTTTACAGCGTATCCCGGTTGACTTTGGGCAATAAACGGTGTTCATCCTCCACATAAAGATACATTTGACACCCTAAATGCCGTTGAGAAATAAGCATACCCTTCGTGCCATCGTTCTTGCCGGGCCATGCCATCTTCGTGAGGCGGATATTGTTTGTTTTGAACTTGTCAAGAAGGGTAACTCAAAAACGAAACGTATAGTGTACCTGAGTGTGACGTCATGCTCGTATTGACCCATCCACCTCGTTGCGCTATGTATTGCTCAGAAAATCACTCGTTTTTTTGTTTGTTTTATGCGTATATACAGACATCAATGGGATATTAAAAACGTGGTTTATACAAATAAATACCCTACGCATTAAAAGCAAGTAAACATAATTTTCCTGAAAATGTTACAGCGTTTATATCTTCAAATGTATTTTTTTGTATGTGCACACATTTATTGTGCAAAACTAAGCACGATTAATCATTACTACCCTGCATTGCATTTCAAGCACAAAACAACTCTGATAAAAGTATAATCACGATTATATTGTCAAATAAAGGGGCAGTATATTTGTTCAATGAATATTCATGAAAACACATGCAAAGTTCCCAAAATAAATATAGAGGATTATCAATGAATTTCGAACAGTATTTACATTTTGCATTGTAGTTTGGAGAAGCTTGCGCTCTCTTGCAAGCTTTCGAAATGGGGACATTTCTTTTGTGGCAAAACTGTGAAGGGCAAGTCGGAAACGCAATGGACTTGTGACTCTGACGATAAACCCCGCCTCCTACGATAGATTTAGCCAATCACCGTCAAATTACTGACTATGGGGCGGGTCGAAGCGAACAACACGGTAGTTTACGATTGTATATATCCCTGACGTCGGCAACTCAGAAAATAGTCGGCTAAGCATAGCTTCGGAAATGGTCAAGGTGCGGTAGGGCACAATCGAGTGCGAAGCCGTAAAAAACGCTAATATTCTCCTTAAAGATTCTTACACAGTTCGTTATATCACGCACACACGTACCTTAAACTCTTACAAGTCAGGTTTCTCCAAGTTTTTCGTGTATTCATGGAGGAGAAGAAGGAAGACGGAGACTCGGAGATCCAGGAACACGGACCCGAGCACTGGTTCTCAAAATGGGAGCGGCAGTGTTTGGCCGAGGCGGAGCAGAGAGAGCCGAGCGAGGAGGAGGCCGACAACGACCACGACAAACTATGGCATCTTTTTCAGAACTCTGCCACCGCCGTGGCACAGTTATACAAAGGTTGAAGCCGTCGCTTTCTTGTGTGCCTGCTTGTTAGCATGATGACAGCGTAGCCACACCGCCAGCCTACCCTTTAGCTTGTTGATTAGCAACTTAGCTCAACCCGACTGACTTAGTGACACATTGATCGAACTCTTATGGACTCGGCTAGTGTACAGAGGAACTTGCACAACTGACTGAGATGTGCAGAATTTATGTGAACTCGTGTCAGATGTTATGATGAACTATGAACTTGATTCATGGCCACAAGTTGGGAGACTGTCAACGATCCCCGTACGTGTAGGCTCCTGGAGAAATGTAACGGCGGCCGTTTAAAAACAACAAAAATAAAAATAAATGAAGGTTGTACTGTGTCAATAAACTAGTATGTTGACTCGATTGTTGGACCATTTTGCTAACCCGTCGTTAGCCAAGCTAGGTACAAAATGGCGATGGTAACAACAATCGTATCTACGCGACATTCCCAGCTGACAGTTTGTGGAACTGTCAGTGTTGCCATCTGTTTTCCTCGCCGTGCGTTACATTCCACGTCTCGGATAATGGCGACGAAAGTTAATCAGCACAGCACACATGCTCTCATTTAGACACCCGGTCAGCTGCTGACTGGACACTTATCTAAACAACGCGTAGCTTAGCCAGCGTTCCAATCACAAAATGGCGTGAATATTATTACTTGCCTGGATGAAATTTGGTTTGTCTTCGGCCAGACACGACTGTCTGGTAGTTTGCGACAGCCGATATCTATATTTTTAGAGCGTGTTGTGTCCACTGACATATGTTTGACATTGCCTTGCAACTTTACTGCTGAGAGGACACTTTAGCTAGTGTGCGGCTCTTTTCTTTGCTGCCAAGCTCGCTAAGTGTTTATTTTGGTGCCGTCAGTATACCAAGATAAAATGGCCTCATCTTGTTTAGCTGCTGTTTGGGCTCATGTTGTCATATCTGCATAACACAAATGACCCCCTCCCCTCTCTTCACCATCTTGAATCTCTCCCACAGATCGAGTATGTCATCAACAGGGCCTGTCACTGTGGGTGCCATTTCAGAACGCTGCTACAGCAGTCACCAACCTGTACAAAGGTAGCCTGTCCTTCGTTGCTCTTTCATTATTCTGCTTTTGAGTTGGAAATACAGCCAAATGAACAACAACAACAATCTTCAATATGTACTCTGTTTACATGTCATAGTGATGCAGTCCTACCTGTGAGGTCGAACAGTCTTTTCTAGGATGCCGGAAACCCGTTCATCTCTTATTCGTTTGAATTTAGGATTATTAATACTTAAGAAGTAATAGGACAAAGAAACCATCATTGAACCTAGCATGCAATGTTACGGGTAATGTTTCCACACAAACAGTTTTACAGGTCTAAGAAGTTAATAATAAAACCTTAAGAAACAATTTCATACAGCGTGACTAACACTTAACATACAGCCTGTCTATATTCGGCCATATATCCTTTTTGTATAGCACGTGCTCATTATGGTGAGCTGGAACTGATGGTCCGGTCCGCCCTGAAGTGGTTGTGAGCGGGGCACATACAGATAAATAACAATTTATACGGTACTTGCATCATACACACCTATAGACAATTTCAAGTCTTCAAAGAGTCTTCTATTGAAAAATAATATGCATGTTTTGGGAATATGGAAATAAGCGGAGGTTACCTGGAGAAAACCGCACGAGGAGAACATGCAAACTCCACACTGGTAGGTTGGATCTGATACTTGAAGCCCGAACTATGAGGCAGAGGTGCTAACCACCAGTCTAGATTCCATTTAGGCATGGGCCGATATAAAATATTAGATTAACATTCATTCTTCTCGCCAACTGATTTGGTCATTGTTGCTCGTTGATACTTGGGCCGTACTTTTGAGAACGGACCTATCTCATGGCCCATAGTGGATCTTGATCTACCATCACAAACCAAGTCCTTAGGACTGTCCTGCAAGCACCCCCTGAAAGGAAGGTCACCACTTTTTGTATGTTGGTGAATGACACGTTTGTTGTATGATTCATAACAATGCTGCTATATTCTTCTTGTACAATGTTAGGAATTCACGAGCTACAGCTACACTAAAATGCTGTGCGAAGCACCAAGAATGAGTTTGCACTGGACTCTTTGTTCTCTTGTCTGTGTATTTCTGTCAAAGCATCTGGAAGATTGCGTTGACATTGGTTTTCTTTGAACTAAACTCTGTTAATGATGCGACTGCTGTCTTTCATTTGTCGGTCATTTTTAATTTTGTTTTTCATCATCAGAGAGTGTCGAGGCCCATCAGAGAAGCTTCGACAGGGGCATCCAGATAGGGCACCAGCGGCGTAATAAGGTTGGCCACGTGTTAAGATCAAGTTCCCGAATTAAAATTTATGTATTTGAAGAAGGAAAAAAAAATCACTGAATGGCTTGCTTGTACTCCACCTTGTAGGACATGTTGGCCTGGGTAAAAAAGCGCCGGAGAACCATCCGCAGGGAGGATCTTATTAGCTTCCTGTGTGGCAAAGCACCCCCCCACCGGAGTAGCAGGGCCAACACAAGGCTGGCCATGGTGGCCCCCAGCCGGGCTAATTCGCCGGTTGAGACCGGCTCGTCTGTAGAAGCCGACCTGCAGCCATTCAGGGAGGCCATCGCGCTGCATGGTAAGCAACATCAAATGGGTGTCCTGTCAACAGAAGCAATTCTTCATTTTTTTTTTTTGTCCGAAATGCTCACTGCTCTGAATTGAATTGAATTGAATTGAATACAACTTTATTGTCAAATGGTAGTTGAAATACGAAATTGTCCCTCGCTTATATTCAAGCCATCGACGATGAAACACTCTTAAATGTACACTCGAATGGGTTTCACGGTCAGATGCAAAATGGTTTCACCGGCTGGCACCTAGATACAAGTGTGTACTTGGATCGATGGATGTCTGTTCACATGCGTTTTAGAGATAAGGTGAGTTCAATGTGGGCCAGTGACGAGGGGGGGGAGGACACTCCTCTGGGTTCGTGAGCAAGAATATCTCTGAAGTCGTCCTGAGTTCTGCTTTTTTAGGGTGGGCCTGCTGCTGTTGCTGTTTTGGGCCTGTGTCTTTCAGTCACATAGCACATGTGATGTGATTGACCATCATATTCTCACACATGTACAGCCCAAAACCTATAAGATAAAGATCATCCCTGTTGGCAAAGCATCCTCTTCCTGACCTTTATCTGTTTGTATTTCAAAACAGGATTTCTCATAAGAACTGTGCCTTACACGGTCACGATTTTGGGGGCTGGTCACCAATCAATGAGCTAAATCAAACCAAAACAAGATAACCCTTCACAAGGATAATCACAGGATCTCTATTTCAATCATTTCTTCATTTACTGCTGACATGTTTGTGTTTTTTAAATTTCCTTTATTTAAAAAGGAACAGTACCTGTCAGTGAACATTTGCATGTCAAGATGCCAGATTATAGCTGAATGTGATTTGAATGTAAAATATTGATTTGTTAACAGCCCAGCGAAGCTTGATTTGTCGTAGCAATATCACCGCTTTCAAAACATTTCAGTCAGAAAACCTGCATGGTAGAATGAAGTAGTGCGACGCCTTCCACCGTATTGACAGACGCGGGACTTCGGCTTGATACCTTTGACGGCGGTGAGAGCGTTACGAAGTGAAGTCGTCATGTTCCTTAGCAGCTGCGTTCATTTATATTCGTCTTTATTCGTAAGATCATTTATGCAACTTTAAAACTGTATAATTGCGGACAATTGGGCTCGCGGGTTGTGCTCTGTAAAATGTCCGTGGTGAAGAAAAAGCACACGCTGTGTTTGTTTGACTTCCCTCAAATCGAAGTCGTTAATGGGCCGGTCGCCGCGGGTCTCTCATGCTTTTGTTCACCGTGCCACTAACTACATGGAAGTTGCTTTGAGCGGAGGAGGGGCTGTTTCAACGGACCCCCCCTCCCCTCCCAAAAAAAAAGTTTGAACATTGCCAGTCAATCTAGTGACCAGTGGTCGTGTTATCACTTTGGCTCCTGAACGCTATCTTGGTTGACAACAGCTGTAAACAAGTCAATACACTCACCAGACAGGCCAACTTCCTCACTCTGCGTTCTCCAAGTCACTGGTCCTTTTTAATTCAGTACCGGCCATGATTGAGACTTCCCGATCCTACAGACTGCAGTGATGTTGTCCCATGTTTTTATTTTACCACGCTGCGTGTGTGAAAGCGATGAGACGGCCATAACGCGTGCCGGAGTGGCGTGGAGGATTGAAACTGTCGGCGGTGTCTGCCTCTGATACCATGAAGCTCGATTCCCAAACTTATATCATGATACTTTTGATACTTCAGTCGTTTGAAACACACAACTTGCAATATTGCACGACAAATTAAATGATTATCACACTCGCACAAGCGGCATATCTCTGTTTCCCATGCAGCAGTGAAAGTTATTACAATAGTTGCGTGCAAACAAGGTAGCGCCAATACATTTTAGTGGCAGCCAAAATTCAGTTGTGGCGGCCGTCACAGGTACATCTGTATGTAGGGGAACACTGCAGCTGTAATGTCATTTGGTGGAGCCAATCAATGATGTCATTGATCTATTGACAAATGTGAAAGACATTGCGGCTGATCACAAAAAGTGCACAAAATGCAAAATATCCGCAGAGCAGATCAACGTGACGTCTCAGTGATTTCACTAGTAATGAACGGTGCATGATTTGTTTTTCTTTTTGACTTTACAAGCTAGTTTTAAGGTAGATCCTTAATGATCGAAACGGTATAAAGTAAACATAAAATAGTGTGAACTTTTAAGGACGCAGGCACAATGTTGTCGTTTCCAACCGTGGCGTAAAAATCGGTTGTCATGTGTCACAAGAAGCACGCATTGTGTTTTTCATAGAAATATTGTCATTATGACCCTGCTTCCCCCGAATACGTACATAAACAGTTTTTTTTCCTTTTTCCTTTATGTAAGTGCCGTGTTAATGTTCAAAGGATTCATAAGGTTACGGTGGCTTAGAATAAGAATGGACTTTTTCGGGATAAAACATCTGCCTTGTTTTGGACAAAAATATCGCTTGTGTGATTGAATGTTAACAATTATGGTGACACTTCCCACTAACGTGCGTGTTTTTCGTCCTCCAGGTCTGAGCGGAGCCATGGCGAGCATCAGCGTGCGCTCGGGCCCCCCGGGGTCTCCCACGCACGTCAGCGGGAGCAGCAGTAACGGTGGTGGCGCAGGCGGGGGGGCGTCTTCGGGCTCGGGGGCACTGTGCCGCAGCCGACGCAACGGCATCCTGGACGTGGACCTGAACACTTTCATCTCTGAGGAGATGGCGTTGCACCTGGACTCGTCTGGCTCGGCCACGGCCGGGGGAGGGGGCGCGGCCAGGAAACGAAACTCCACCCAGTGCGGTGACGTCATCACAGACTCGCCCACTCACAAACGTAACCGGATGATTTGAACTGCCCCGAAGAGGCCACGAGGCTTTCCGCGAAGACCGCGGAAAGCGCCGTCTCCCTTCCTCTCGTCAAATCAGAACGTGCGCGCGTGTGCGTGCGTGCGCATGCAATCCGCTCCACCGTGTTGGAGGGTTCCAGGCAGTTGTCCCGTGGGTGAAGACGCACTGTGCTAAAGCCACTTGATTCTTGACACATTTGTGCCCTTATAACCCCCCCCCCCCCCCCCACCCACCCACCCACCACCTTAATAAGGAAGTGAGGTGTCAC
>CAAKHF010022386.1:4109-14159 GCA_901007745.1 Hippocampus kuda | reverse complement strand
ACACACACACACACACACACACACACACAAAGAGTCATTCTCTGGCTCAGCCTGTTTTTTTTTTTAATACGACGGGGAGTCGCCATCTGCAGGCTCGCATCGATTATCCTCGGATTAACCCTGCTTCCATGAGAAATAAAACACCTCTCTCTCTCATTTCTTCTATCTACTATCTGAACTGCTAATCCTCACGAGAGTCGTGGGCCTGCTGAAGCCTATCCCAGCCGTCTTCAGGAAATGGTTGGCAGCCAATCGCAGGACACACCTAGACGAATGACCTTTTGCACTCACAATCAGACCTAGGGACAATTTGGAGTGTCCAATTAACTTACTATGCATGTTTTTGGAATGGTCGAGGAGTACCTGGGCAAACCCACGCAGGCATGGAAAGAACATACAAACTCTACCCGGGAGGCCACAGCCCGGATTCGAATACTCAGGACTGCTGTACTGAGAGGTGAACATCAAGTCAGCTTTTATTGTCAAATATGCTCGATGTGGAACATATAGCACAGATGAAATTATTTTCCTTTCTCAACCAGTGCAAACATGTAATGGTAAAATTTACGTTAAAATTCCATAAGACATAAATACTATAGAAATATGTTAAATAAAAATAAATAAAAACATAGCAACAACAACCAAGACGCCCAAGGGCACTTGTGATTCTTGTATATTCGTAGTAACTTGTTTTATGTGCAATAATCGGATGTCAGATGCTGGGGGAGGGACACCGATTGTTAACATTCTAACCAGTCGCCCACTGTACCACCCATTTTATATCTATATACCGGTATTTGTATTTATAGTATGTTGTGGCAATGATGGCTTAAGCCCCTCTACAAAATGCATTCACTGGACTGAAAATATAAAGAGCTGCACTTTTTTTCATCCTTTGACTCATCTGCAACAGTCATCTTCACTGACTCAGTCCTTCGATTAGCAGACAATAGCTGGATGAGTCTTACTGCTGCCACAGCTCGAGTTCAGTGTGTCTGAGTTTTATGTTTGCTGCCTTTCTCACGACCCTGAGGGAGAAAGGCGGCCTTGTCCTGTTCCCATCTGTGTCACAATTGCTTCAGCCCGTTTGACTCAAACACAGACAGCACTGGTTACCTCCCGTGTGGTGTCTTACTATCATTTACTGCTCATTACAGTATATGATTTTCCAAACTGTATTGGTCTCTACAGATGTGTTATTCATATATTTACTTTAGAGACGTTACAACGTATTACAGTCAAACCTCGGTTTTCAAACGTCTATATTATCGACCAAATTTGTTTCCGACCAAAGAAATTCGAGTTTTTTATGCCTCGGATGACGACCGAATTTCGGTTCTCGAACAAACTGAGCGCACTTGAATGCGTCACTTGACTCCTCTCACCTTCCTTACACGAGGAAGTGACGCTTCCTCGGGTAGACAAGGAAGGGACTCTTCCTCGTGTAGCGTTCCATTGTGAACAGACGTGTTCAATAAAGATTTTTTTTTTTTTAAAGAGCGTGGTTTCGGTTTTCGAACAGCCTTCTGGATTGGATTATGGTCGAAAACCGAGGTATGACTGTACTGCAAATGTAGCTACAGATACAATAGACCCAGGAGGAATATGTATATATTTTTCCTTGTATGTGCTTAATGAGTTTATGCATCTATGCAAGAAACAGTAAACCGTTATGCCACAACATTCATTAGTAAAAGTGTAGGGTGGTGGTGCGGCAGCGTACAAAATGAAAAAAAACCCCACCAAGTTATAAAAATGCACAGGCATTGTGTTATATTACTTTATTCATCTTTTGTACAATGTAATTACAATACAAATATGTAGGTTTAAATACAAAAAAAAAATCTGTAAATAAAGATTAAAAATAAACTCCACTGTTTTCTGTTACGTCACTAAACTAGTTTGACAATCAAGTTCATGAGGTCGTTGAGTTTGCTTTGTTGCAATTACCCTACATATAATTTTGAGGTTGTGTAAACAAGTGCAGTGAAAGAATATATTTTCAGCGAACGATAAAATAGGATCTTGTTTGGTATATTTGGATTTGTTGGGTGGGGGAAGAATAAGATTTGTCAGAAAACAAAGCACCTGATAATTGGGAACTTTCTCGTTCTGAAAGGATTGCTTTTGACGAGGCAGCCTATCAAATAGCATCACTGCCTCATTGAAAAAATGCTTTATAAATTAATCTTACCAAAACAAGCACAGAACATTGTCAGTGACTCTTCATACAATTGAATTCCCACTGATTTAGCGCACCTAAAAAAAAGTCATCCATTAAAAATAGATCTTCGTGGTGCCAAACTTTTTCCAAGCCTTGATGACCTAACTGGCGTTTTGAGTTTCTACATAAAAGGAGTCTCGCGTATTTGGTTAAGCTTACTGATCAAACTGTAAATATGGAATGAGCTAGTTGTAAAAATAAACACCAAAAACGATTCTTTGCAACGTAGATTTGAGCAGAGTCGAGGAGCAAGATTTGCAGATGGAGGCGCCAAGACGCTCCGGTTTGCGGGCAAGGCGACAAAAGTGTCTTTTGTCCTCAAGATTTTCACACACTCTTGTCCTCTCTTATCTCGTCGTCATCTCATATTCGTTCCTTTATCCTTCTCCATGTCATGCTTTTAATTCAACCGTGTTGCTCTGTTCTCTTCGCTTGTCGCAAAGCCTTCCTCCGGGCTCCTCCTTTCTTCTTTTTACCGCTATCCGTTTTGACACATTCCTATCCTCATCGGCCCCGCCGATTTTCTTTTTCGAAGCAGCGCAACAGACTGATGTGGTGAACACAATCGATGCAGGATTTGATTCCTGTCCACCCTGTAATTGAAGACAGTCAATGTGGGAAGGTAGTGCATCATATTCGTCATCCTTGAGTATTCCGGAAAAGGTGGATGGCGACTGTGGAGTGTCTGTGTTGGATATTCTGCAGTGCCTTGGAACATTTGAGCTCCAGAAATGTCCCAACAGCGATAAAGTCAAGTTCTATTGATTTGTCTGGAAAAAAGCAAAAGCATCAAGCCACTATCTACACTTGCGAGGTGACACATGATACGTTTCATCCATGGGTATTTGATTCCTGTAACATGCCCGGATTCACATATTTTTGCCCAATTAAATAGATGACTGACCTACGTGGTCCTGTTTGTTTCACTAGTCTTTCTTAAGAGTTCAGCAAAAATAAATATATGGGATAAAAAATATTTGAAGGAAACACTTCAACAATTTGAGGAAGTCAATATAACTTGTCAACATAAGAAAAAAGTACAATAAATACAATCATTTTGGCAATAAATCATTACTACTGAACAGTGAGTTCAGGTAGTGGCTATAAAAAGTCTACACACCCCTGTTCAAATGCCAGGTTTTTGTGATGTAAAAATGAGACCAAGATAAAGAATTTTTTTTCCACCGCTAACCTGAACAACTCCATTGAAAAAAAAAAAACCCATGACAGGGGAATAATGAACAACTCAGACAATGTGGTTGCCTAAGTGTGCGCACGCCCCATAACTGGGCACGTGTTTGTATTCAACCACATTATCTCACTCATTTTTTTTACTTCCCCTCTTGAAATGTTTTTTTGTTTAATTGGGCTGTCTCGAGAGGTCATGGGTCATATGAATTGTTGAAAAAGTTTTGTAGGGCTGTGTAGACATTTTATATCCACTGTACGTCCAATCAGTTCTCACAATTCCGCCATGAACAAGAACATTCGTCAAACCAAGAATTATTTCCATTCCTCCCCACAACAAATACTGCCAAAATCAGTCAATGGGATTGGAATGCATCTGTGTCACCTTTGAAAGAAAGCAACCACTGAGCGCGTCGCTGAGTGACAAGGTCAGTGCGTCAAGGGACTTGCAGCCGGGAAAGAAAGTAAAACCGTAGTGCAGACATGAAAGCGGGAAAGAGGCGGACACGAGGTGATGTGGCAGGATTTAGATCATCACATCAAGATGTGGAAAGCTCCCAGTGGCAGCCCCAGCACTATCTGCACAGCTCTCACTGGAGCCTCAAGAAAGTAACATCATTATGGTGTAGATACTCCATTAGAGAGCTTTTATGGGATGCTTGGCTGCCACAATGTTTCAGGACCTGCATATGCCATTCAAATCAGGGATGTTTGAATTCGCACCAAGCGTTCTTCTTTTGTGAGTGCAGGGCTTGCAGTGCGCCACTTGGCTCCTCATCTTAGAGCTCAATCTCAAAAGTCTTCTGCAGGTTGTTCGAAAATGGGTTGGCTGCCGCTGCTGGACTTTTGCTTCCGGGTGCCTGAGCCGCTGGTTTGGTGTTGGTACTCTCAAGGGCCGCCCACTTGGCCTCAAAACGCTCGTCATCTTGGGAATTACTGGTCACGGGAGCAGTCAGCTGGCTGCCTTCTGGCGGCCAGCTACTCGTGCCGCCGCTGTTAGAGTTGCCATTGTGAAGGGCTGCCGAGGCGCCGCTGTGCAACGGGAGCCCATTCATGGCTGTTGAAAGAGGAGGGGTGGCGGGGAATGGTGTGGAAAACCCCCCAGAGGGCACTCCTGAGTAAGGGTGGTGAGTGACGCCTTTCGACCCTCCGACTCCGGCGCCAACGGCACCTCCAGTGGCAGATGAGCCAGTGGCCGTGCAGAAGACATTGGCCACCATTTGCGACGGCGTGATTCCCACGACGGGTACGCTGACATTTGGGTAGGTCATACTGCTCGCCAAGCCTGGCATGTAGGTTTGCATGGGAACAAAAGCCGGTTGCACGGGCTGGCTGGCGAACATCCCGACAGGAGCCGAAGTAGCGTCGAAGGCCAAAGGAAAGGGCTGCAAAATGCTTGGGAGGGAGCCTCGGGGCCCCGGGAGTGAGGGCTGGATCATCGGGGCTCCTGACATACTTGGACCAGACATGGTGGGAATGGACATTGAAGGCAAAGACATTGGGGGGCTTGAAATTGGAGGGCCAGGTATGAGGGGAACCGACGATATGGACATCGGCGGAAGGGGCATCGGTGCCTGAGCTGAGATAGCAGAGGGGCCTGCGATGAGCGGTTTTGACATGGTACCCAGCGACATGGAAAGAGTGGACACCGGGGCCAGACTTGTTATCTGCTGGCTCGATACAGACGGCGGCCCAGGAATGGTGGGGATGATGGTGGGAGCCGGCGGGGGTGTCTGCTGGGACATGACTGCCTTCGAGACTTCTTCCAGCCATCTTTCCGCCTCGGAAGGTGTACGTTTATGCCCACTCTGCATCACCGCGGACACTGGAGGAGGAGGAGAGTGGCGAGGAGGATCTGGCTGAACCCAAGAAGACGTCGCTAAAGGGATAAAGTGAAGGATTGATGGCATTGATGAATGTTAATGAGCCAGAAATCGATTATCGGTATTGCGTAATTGAATGCGTCGCTTGTTACCTTGCATCGGCGCTGGGGGTGGAGGCAGGACCGGAAGCACGACGCAGTTCGGCTGACCACTCGCAGTTGGGCAAGGGTTGGAGAAAGGGTCCTCGGATGGCTTCGTGAAGGAGGTGTTGATCTGGCTACACAGGTCATTAATGTCTCCCTCACCAGACAAACTCATGTCCACCTCTAGTACTAGTAAGAAAGGACCACATAAAAGGGAAGCGGGAGGATGAAAATAAGGTACAGTATGGGAGCGAGAAACCGGGAGATGAGGAGTCTCGCCACCTCTTGAACAAAAACACGACCGTATTTTCCACACTAAAAGGCGCACTCGATTATGAGGCGCAGCTTCAATGAATGGCCTATTTTGTAATTTTTTTCATAAATTGGGCATTATAAGATGCAATCTACAATGCATCCACTAGATGGAACTACGCTCAAGGAAACACCAACAGAACGATCAGATGTCAGTAAAACTTATTTAATAAAGCAGCGACACAGTTCACTTAACCAAAAGCAAGTTATAACATTTACTCGTTAATGTTGAACTCTCTTGCCGCAACCGATCGCCTTAAGTTTGAACTCCGCATTGTCAGCATGTCTCGAGCAAGGAGCCATTTCGGGGTCGAAATATTGCCGTAATGACCAGACAGACACAAGGCGTATTGGATTTTAAGGCGCTGTGAGCTTTTAAGAAAATGGAATACTTTTAGGTGTGCCTTTTAGTGCGGAAAATACGGCATTGGTTTTCATTGAGATTGCGATTTTACATTCAAATATTTTTTTTTTCCTGCATGGACTACAGTCGTAAGAAGATGCAATGTGAAATCATAGCACATCGTGCAATTTCCCCCCGTGGAGGACATTTTAGTAGGCTGTCAAGGCTGTTTTGCAATCAGGATTGGCTAAGGCGACGCTATAAACAGAGGCAGATCTTCGTGCCAGCTCCTGTTTTTAGCCGCAAGAACGTTTCAACTCACCAGAGTTCTTGGCTTCGAAGTCGGTCTTGCGTTGCAGTGTGGATGGCAGGTCATTGAGGCGAAGTGACAGCTGTCTCTTAAAGGGAGAGTTCTTCTGACTCAGAGCTGGAAATCCCCGAAATGAGCCTTGACGCACCAGTTGCTCGATGGGTGCATGGCGGCGGGGGATGGCATGGGGCCCGCCGGGTTCTGCTGCGCCCTCGGGTGGGGAGGCAGTACCGGGTGGGAGGGCTGCATGAACAGAGGGCTGGTCTGGAGGAACGAGAGTCGAGTCATGGACAAAACACGCCATCAGACACACCTCAGTAGGTCTAATTTGATGAAACATGAGCTGGGGTGCGGGGGGGATCATTCTCAGTGTGTCGCAAGCTGCAACAAACACACGTTGTCACTCTGTCAATTAAGACCGCACATTTAAATCTCTGTTGGTGCTGCAACAGTTTGTGCCATTAGGGGTCCCGACAGCAAGTCATTCGCATGATTTATTTTTTTTTTTTTTTGCATAAATTTTTTACACCAAGCTACCCATTTTATTTATTAAAAAAAAAAGAAGCGATCAAAATTCTCTTTCAATCAAATTCCAAAATGTGCCATGACCTCACCTTTGTTCTTTTCCTGCACCTTGTCATCTCGTTCACTACCGCTGCCGTGTTGACTGCAGGCAGAGTTGGCGCGGAAGGAACCCTCGCGTACGAAGGACGTGCGGGTGGCGTCAAAAGATGCCGTCACGCCACACTCCTTCTCTCTCCGCTGTTTCCTCTCCAAACAGGCGGCAAAGGCGCAGCCCACCGCGTGGCTCAGTCTCTCCCCCTAACGCAGCAGAAAGAAAAACATCTTAAAAACTTTAAACGATCCCAGATGTGTTGTTCGATTTCACCCGGCGCGATTCAAGCGAGTCATACTTTGACATGCAATACAATTGACACAATGAAGATCAGATGTGTTTATAATCATCCCACTTAGATCTTATGTTGGGTTGTTTAAAAAAATACGGCCAATCCTCGAGCTCTGTATGCTCCTTCGGGAGGATACAGAATTGAAGGAAAAAAGTTTTTTTTTTCTGGGTGTATTTCTTCTTGACTTATCCCTTCCAAACACACAACTGTATGTTCCATGTCGTCTTTTTTTTTTTCAATTTTATTTTTTATCTCTGTTGAATTAACTTGTGCCCCGCTGCTGTCATTTCACGCTATTGACAGATTTCAAGCAGCTAACAGCGGCCTGCTGACTGCCACATGAACTGTAGGTGGAGTGTACCAAGTTAGAGCTAGAGTAAAGATAATTACAGCGACATAGCGACCATCCGTTATTTTTTTTCTTCCCTTCACTGTAAACCCGAATAAGTTAGCAGAACTCAAAAAAGTAAGGCAATAAAAATCACTTTTTTTGAATTGGTGAGCTCAAAATTTCGAGTTCTCTGAACTTCGATGTTTTGCGTATGTCCAACTTATATTTTTTGATATAGTTACGCAAAAGCTTTGAGTTACGGCAATTCAAAAATTTCGAGTTCTCCGAACTTCAATGTTTTGAGTATATCCAACTTATATTTTTTGATATAGTTACTCAAAAACTTAGTTACAGCAACTCAATTATTCTTTGTTACTTACTTATAAATTAATTTTCAAAACTTAATTTATTAAGTCAACAGAACTAAAAAAAAGTTGTTGTTTTTTTATGCTATTAACTTAATAAAGTTAAGATTTGTAAAGCATAATAACAGACAAAAACTTTGAAGGGGCTTCAAAAATTGAAAGATTCATTGTAGTTTATAAATTCAGACAAGGAGAAAGACAAAGAAGCTTGCGGCGGGCCCCTCACCGAGTCTTTGAGAGCCATGAAGCAGTGGCACATCCAACGTCTGGTGGTGCCATCTCTGCAAATGTAGGAGAATGCCTTGTCGTAGTTTCTATCCGGGGCACAGAAGGAGACTTTCTCTATGGTCTGGTCCACAATCAGGTCCTGGAAGAATGAAAACAACACTTTGACATCTTACATTTGCAGTTGGTACATTTCTGGCAGAAGTTAAAACTGGCAGTAACTACGAGAATGGAATACTGTACTGAGTCTGCAACATACTGTACGAACAACACATTTCTTTCCATAGACATCACTTTGGCCAAAATGGGCTGAGAGTCAAGGCCAATGGAGTGCTGAGTAAAGGGATCCGATACTGAACTCACCACTCTTTCCGAGCCGTAAAAGCCTTTTCAGTTCAACCTATAAAAGTCGGTAAAAGATTGTTGACACTTTCAATCTCTGGGATGTTTGCTTCACTCGCCTTTCCTTCCATGAAAGGTTTATTCAGCCTGCATCGGTGTCGACAGAGGAGACTTGGAGGGGGGTATCGCTTTCTTCGTGTATATTTAGGGGCCCGGAGCTCCCTCGCTTTGACACTTCAAAAACAAAAAAGGGAAGCGCAACACAAGAGCCGAGAGGCAGATGAAAGGGACGAAGGAAGACAGAGGGACTCACACATGCATCCCGTTTGGCCTCAGAAAACAAAGAAAGGAGTGGACGAGAAGAGAAAGAGAGGGTGAATGAAAACGAGAGAAGACCAAAAGTGGATAAAGAGCAGAAAGAATAACGGGCCATTCAATGCAGCCTGTGAGTGAATGCGGGGGGCCGCTAGTACCAAGGTGAAAGGCAGTGCAGAGCAGAGTGTCTTCTTTGAAGTCTGCTTTTGATTCAATGTGCAACAATCACCTCCTATTAATAGGACACACCTCAGTCAAGTGCAGGGAAAGGCCAATAGAGCTACTGGCTGACGTAGACAAGGTTTCGTGTGTGTGTGTGTGTGTGTGTGTGTGTGTGTGTACATGTGAGACCTAACAGCAAGGAAAAACACAGCATGGTGATGTGACTTTGTCTCATCTCGCTACAGGAAAGAATTTAAACTTTGGTTTCTGGTGGCGCATCATTGAAGGTCGGTCATGTGGCGCCAATACAGACACGCAGTGCCATTCGGAATCTGTGTTTCACCGTTTTGTCATTGCCTGAGACGGACACTGAGAGGAAAGGTCATGAAGAGCCACAGGGCAGACAAAGAAGTGGGATATCATAATACAGTATAGGCCCCCACCATGCGACGTCACATTTGTGCGCTTCGTGCAGCCTGGGGGGTAAGCGGCTGAGTAAGCTCGAGGTCAAGACGCAAAACAGTCATTTGCACAGCTATATTTTAGACTTCCATTGCCAACTGTTGAACATATATGGATTAGAGCAAGGGTGTCAAACTCATTTGACATTGTGGGCCACATGCGGACTCGGTAGAGGTTAAGTGGGCCGAACCATTAACATTATACCATACTGTGCTATGAATCACCAAAATATCTCTTTCCTTTGTTTTGGTCTCAAGAAGCATTGATTGGCGCTTTCATATCATTTGCTGCGTTGGATCTATCTCGGTGACAGACTGAGACTGCTGTTTTCTTCCCCGATCAAAACAATGTATTCTACTGTGATCAAAACAGTGTGCCCCCTAGCGGATAATCCACAAATTGCATTTTATTGAAAATATTCTTCCTGTGTCTTTAATGCATTTTTCACTTTTAAATGATTCCCGCGGGCCGGATCGAACCTATTTACGGACCGGTTCCGGCCCGCGGGCCGTATGTTTGACACTACTGGATTAGAGGATAAAGGGGAGAAACAGAGGTGGTATTTTGAAGCCGTGCCCGGGGGGGGGGGGGGGGGGG
>CAAKHF010022381.1:0-13810 GCA_901007745.1 Hippocampus kuda | reverse complement strand
GTTTTTTGTGTGTGTGTGTGTGTGTGTGTGTGTGTTTGTATGTGTTGTGTGTGTGTGTGTATATATATATATATATATATATATATATATTTATTTATTTATTTATTTAGTTATTTTATATATATATTTTTTCATTTTTTTGTGGGTGTTTGCAAGAAGAAGCATGTTTTACACGTAAGTTGTGATTTAGGAGTCCAAAAAGTGGCTTGTCTCAACAATTAATATGCATACAGTATATGCAGCTGCGCAGAATGTCATGGCCATCAAGCATGAAAGCATTAACACGCTTGACGAATCAGGCTGATTCAGACATATTTCAACAGCTAGGCCAACCAGCCATCTATTTACTGTACAAATACATTTATGTACTTCACTTTGCTCATTATGGGGGGTTTTATGAGAACACCACTCCATAAAAAATAAACTCCAAGTTGTGCACATCTGCAGAAGTGAAAATGCAAAAGCAGGCAACATTCTTTGCGAAAGCATCATATGCTTTTCAAGATATGATGCCTGTTTGCAATTACTGATGCTGAAAAGTGGAAGGAAAAAATTATTGCATGGAGCGGCTCAAGTAGGAGCCTGACTGCCTCTGGACGTCCACGCAGGTGTTTTATAAACTTTTAGCGCTCTTGTGAAATGACAATTTCGTCATTTTCCATGAAATCACAGTTGAACGCTTTATAGCAGAACCCATTCATGCTTTGGCTTGAAATGTATTCTTCCATGATCATTTTGAATATGAATGGGTTTTATTCCAAATAGAGGCATCCACAAAAGTGCATTACACATGTTGAATATCTCCTTTGACAGTAAAATAGTTATTCATTTTTTTTTTTTTTTTTTTTACATTGCACAGTTGACGACTGGAACACCCCTCCTTTCCTTCTCATCCAGTGTGTTGAAAAGAAGCAATGCTTATGAGTATTTTAGATGGGGGTCAAAGGGAGTTTGGGGGTGTCTGGTAGCTTCTGGACACTTAATACCTGCCAGACAGGGAATTAAAAAAAAAAAAAAATCCAAAACTTGGCATGTGCGTGAGAATGGTAATGATGATACTTTTGGCAGGCCGGTTTGAGGCCTCTTTGTTTAATTTGAACGCAGCTCAGAAGCCCAGTCAAACATTGCTAATGTTGAATAGTGACAGGATGGCAGGGCAAATGTTCCTCCTTTTCAAAGACAATATTTCAAATCAATTATTGTTTAGTTTGTCTCTGTAATCACTAATTCTGGAGCATACGTTGGTCGAGAGGTCACTTTACAATGATCGCAAAACAAGACTGCAATTATTTAACAGAGAATCAACATTGCTATTCTTTATGGTAATATGTCATTCCTCTTGATATTTATACACTACCAGTAAAAGGTTTGGGCACACTTTCTGGTGCTATTGAATGAGATCCATCCATCCATTTTCCGATCCGCTTATCCTCACAAGGGTTGCGGGGGTTGCTGGAGCCTATCCCAGCCGTCTTCAGGCAGCAGGCGGGGGACACCCTGAGCCAGTTGCCAGCCAATCGCAGTATTTAATGACAAACTATATTCAATGTTTTGGCTGTAAGTGTATGTTAAATCTTGTCAAATGTAGAGTTTGGCAGTACCTACAAGAATCATAAGAAGGGTGTGGTAAAAAAAAAAAAAAAAGCCAAACAACAAACTGCCTAAGTAAATCTTTCCGGAGGCTTCTCCCTTCTTCCCTCCATGTGAGATGTTAAAAAAAAAAAAAGAAAAAAAAAAAGAAAAATCGCTCTTAATCATGAATGGCCGCTGGGCAATATGCCCCAGCCTGCCATTTTCCAGCTGACGTGGGCGCTCACTTGGCCGTGTTTGGTTTGTTGGCAGTAACTTTCAGCTCGGGGGCACGACAGGCCCTCCAGCATTCTCTCAAGGCCCAGGAGCTCCAGTGGGTGACTCCTGCCACAACCACTAAAGAACTCCTCCACAGAAAGGCTGACACCTCTTGCCACACGCGCTCACATATCTTTTTATCAAAAACAACTATTCATGAAAAGGCCAAAGGTGTTCAGACTGCCACAGGCGAGATCGCGAAGCGGCCAATGGAAAAACATAGTAATGGTGAAAGAGAAAAGCCCGTTTGGATTCATGCTTATTTTATGGATGACACAGCAGCTTGTAGCAATATGTGAAACGAGTGGAAACGACTGCGTGAGGGCTTATTTGGATTATCTATGGTTTGTTGATTTGCCAGCAGTTAATACAGTCTGCTCTTTCCAGTTCGGAAATCTGCGTATCATTCAAGATAGTCAAAATTTTCATCCTCTTGTTCGTGTGGAATTTTAGGAGATGTGTGAAACTTCAAGAGAGACAACAACAAGTAATAGTAGAAATTATTCGTGGTCATACTTTAAAAAAGATATCAATGTTTCAGACTTGCGAGAAGATCCCTTAAAGGGGAATTAAATCCCCAAATTGTTCTTACAATACTATGCCCGATGCAGCCCCACTAGTCTAAATATGGCCTTCTGATCTACATGGCATTTGTGGAACATGAGTTACGCAGCAAAAACTCAGGGTGCAGCCATTTTGCCACTTGCCGTTAACTAAAAATGACATCACAATTGCTCAGGCACTCATGTCTCGGCTTCGTAAAACAGGTGAGCTGTGATTAGTTGTTACCTGAGTCCTGAGAAATGTGTTAATGGAAAGTGGCAAAAGGGCCGTGTCCTGAAATGGTTTAAAACGGGTGGATTTTGCTGCTTCACTAATATTCCACAACGACAGTGGAACTTCAAGAAACAAAAGACATGGGGCCTGATTTCGTGAAGGATTGCAAAAAAGGGGCGCAAGGGGTGGAGGCTGATCTACTAGCGTGGGGAATCCAGGATTATGTTTCATTCTGTTTGGATACATTCTAATCTGAATACATGGCTCCATGTAAACACAGCTATTTTTCAGCAATGCAAATTTGGAGCTTCAAAATGAGCGAAGGACTAATTGGAGCCAGTCACAAGAAGGAGTTATGCAATATCACCTATGACAAAACTGTGGATTCACTCTGCAATTCTTTGCATCTAGCTCTATCCCCAGCAAAAATTGGTGGTTGCTTCTCCCAAGTTTTAATGCAATCTTACTCAAGCTTACAATTTGCTTTTGTTAAGTTGCTGTCCCTCTCCGAAATATTGGAGTGATAGATTTCTTTTTGTCTAATTCAGGAAGTGTTTGTATATCTTCCACGAACACTTCCAGTTCCATCACTTAAAACCTGATTTTGCTCTTGTTATGCTTTCCCAAAGTTCTTATGATCAAAAATCATCAGTGACTTACCTCAAGCCCCTTCCCCTCTGAGCGGTGAACAATAGTGAGTTTCTTCAAAGGCATTGAATGTTGCATTCGCATCAGGATTCGTCAGGGTCCGTTCAAGGTCGCAAATGGCTGCCAGACGTTCACCTGTACTTTTCTTGTTGCAATAATTTGATTTGTCATGGGTGCCCACAGCCTATGCTACTGAGTATCGCCCGACTGGCAGGTTATTCTAGATGGTGCCTTGATTATATGCTTCAGTGACTTGCCAAATGTCTCCTTCATTGAGGGAATCGCCCAAAAGATGCCGTGTGGCTTTAGGCCAGGGGTGTCAAATTCATTTCACATTGTGGGCCACATACGGCCTCGGTAGATGTCAAGTGGGCCAGGCCATTAAAATTATGCCATACTCTGCTATAAATAACTAAAATAATCTGTTTTTCCTTTGTTTTGGTCTAAAGAAGCACAAGAACATTAGATAGGTGTTGAAATTTAATGAACACATCTTTTACAAAACATTTCATGAAGCACCTGAGATTTCCTTTGACAAATGTGCAATTTACTTTTATTATTCACATATATGCATTGCAGCTGATCCCACTGATTGTACAAACGCGCAAACCTTAAAAAAGTAATTGGTATTGAAAAATATAGTCATGTATTTTAAGATTAAATGAGATTTATAAAGAAAGGAATTTTTAAACCGTTTACACATGTGCATTAAATGAGATTTATAAAGAAAGGACTTTTTAAACCACTTACACATGTGGATACAAAATCGAAATTTAATAACTGACTACACCTTACAAACTACGGAGAGTGCTATTAAATGTGTAAAGAATAAAGTATTCACATGGCCTTGATAGCGTCTGCTGTGTTGGTTCTGTCTCAGTGACAGATGAGACTGCGGTTGTCTTCTTCTCTGATCTAAAACAATATTGTCTTCTACTCTGATCAAAACCGTGTGTGCCCTAGCGTATATTCCATGAATTGCACCTTATTAAAAATATTCATTCTGTCTTTTATGCATTTTTTCACTTTTAAATGATCCAGTGGGCCTGATCGAACCTCCTTGGGGCCAGTTCCGGCCCGTGGGCCGTATGTTCGACACCACTGTTCTCGATGGTACCTTAATTATATGCTTCAGTGACTTGCCAAATGTCTCCTTCATTGAGGGAATCGCCCAAAAGATGCAGTGTGGCTTTAGGCCATTTAGCCAGGTTCATAATTGAAGCATAATTAACCGTGAAAACCTGTTTCTTTTTTTGTCGTCCGAAGAGGGTGTTACATCTACAGTAGCCCCGCCGCCTCCCCCAAAAAACACTTAAACATACCCTCTTTAGCCACAACATAAGCTGCACCGATAACAGAGCTGCGTCACTATATCTAGAGAAAAAAAAAAAAACAAAAAAACAATGCGTTGTTTTGCTTGACTCTCTCCAACAGGTACAGTAACCATCATGGCCAAGGCTATGTTTTTGTTGCCTTTTTATTTTAATCTTCATTTGCAATAGTATGCCAAAATTATTCAATCTGATTTCCTCTAAACTCTGTGAGTGGCCATTGACCAATAAAGAAAGCATGCAACTGTAACTGCAACGATCGACAGTTTTAAAGTAAAGCTTCATTGATGAATAGTTTACATTATCGTTATTTATTTATTTTTTAAATGTTATGATCCAAAGTAGAATCTTTAATATCGGTCCTGTATTTCATCTCATGACATTGGTGGTCAGTGAATGTATTTGTATGCAAACAACATGTGAAACCACTTTTAAGAATTAGAAGCAACAAACATCAACAGAATGCTTGTGCATTCCAATTTAACCTGCTGCCATTCCCTTTTTTTCCCTTTGTTATCTCTTCCCATTCTGCCGCCACGTTGATTCGTCTTCCTTCAGCCTCCTGCTACGTGCACTGTGAAGCTAGGCAGCTGTTCCATTACTTATGCATAGGTATCATAGGTATTCATGTGTGCGCACAGGATAGGGCGCATCCGGAGCAGAGGTCGAGGCCCCGACATGACAAACAGGGTGTCAGCAAGGCTCTGCAGGAACCATTAATATGCTGGCGACCGACAGGGATCCTCACCTGCATGCACTTAATATTCCTGTATATTAAGCAACCATAAATCAGCGGACATAAGCACTGAGAACTCTGTGTGTGTGTGTGTGTGTGTGTGTGTGTGTGTGTGTGTGTGTGTGTGTGTGTGTGTGTGTGTGTGTGTGTGTGTGTGTGTGTGTGTGAGAGAGCGTCTGTGAAAAATGCATTGTGTTTAGGAAGCTGTGCACATCGCTATGTGTGCACCAAGAAAAGACTGCATGTAAAGAAATGTAGATTTTGAAAAAAATCAAACAGAAACTACAAGATACCATAAAGGGCACAGAAAAAAAAACAATTAAAATGGTCTCATCCAGGGTAAAAAGCAATGCTCTAAAGCAGTGGTTCTTAACCTGGGTTCGACCGAACCCTAGGGGTTCGACTCTGCCATGGAGGTTAACTCAACATGTCAATTAGTTATGACACACTTGGCCATCACTGGCTGGTTCATTTTGTGCACAATTAAAAAAAACGTATACTTGTGTCTTGAATTTTTTTTTCCTGTTATTAATAAATGCGTTTTTTAATGTCTTGAATTTGTCACCCAAAAAATCTTATTTTTTATTTTTCACTAACGAAGGATTTGGTGAATGTGCATATGAGCTGGTTATGTTCGGTACCTCTAACAAGGTTAAGAACCACCGCTCTAAAGTGAACAAAGAGGCCTCTGTTTTTGTCGACTGTGTTTTTGTGGATGTAAAAATGGAATGTAATCTAAGCATGTGTTTTTGTGTGTGCATTTCTACGTGTGGGGATATTGGTGGGCATGTAATCCTTATTTTCCTGATGTACCCGTGCAAAAAGGCTGTATGAGCCTCATTTGTCTAGGACAGATATGGCTTTCTCGGCTCATTACTTGCAACTTTGCGGAGATTTCGTAAATACTTTTAAACGGCCCCACACGAATGATTAAATGGATATAATTATCACAACCCCAGATTTTTTTTAATGTCAAGTCAATACTGTGTAAAGTATAAATGGTTATGATAATTGCAGTGCAAGTTAAGTTCCAGCGAGGCTTTTGTGTGCATGGGCAATGCACGTTATGCATTACAGACTCCTTGAGTTGTCAAGACTTCATGCGTCCATCTATGTCTGTGATCAAGACAAGTGTATTGCATTTAGTTTAGCAGAGGGTGTGCGTGTGTGTGTGTGTGTGTGTGTGTGTGTGTTAGATCCCATCGTTCAAATCAGTGACAGACACTTTTCTAACAGAGGTCATTAAAATCACTCCCAAGGCATCTTAGGAGTGCATGTAAAGGGAGTGTAGAGTGGGGTTGCAGGGCAGGGGGCTTATCTTTTCTAGTGCTCCACACCCACTCCTAAGTAGTCCTCATGTGATCTTTTACTAATCTATTAAGACATTATGAGCTGTAGTGGTCTAGGGCCAAGTCACCATGGTATCTCAGGAATCAAAATGTAAAAGTGGGGCCAAGAGATTAAAATACTACAGATGGCCGATTACTGTAGTATTGCAGTGAGGTTTTCTCTTTAGTCCCCGATATCTATTAGCTCATTGCACGGGGTCGGAGTAAAGGGTGATTAAATATGAATAATTAACTCTCATGCCCCCCGACTGGGAGGTAGCAGAGCAGCTCTGCGATGGCGGCAGTCAGCCAGATCACACATGGCCCCCGTAGCAGTCCAATGTGTAACTATCTCATTCATTAGACACACCAACAGCACACACGCAGTGATATCCTCGCCATGGGATCCTGCATGAAGATGATAGGGCATGGGGCGCGGGGCGATGCAAATTGTCGGGCTCGAGTTTTGTCTTTCCAGGACAGTTTTCTTTAAAAAGACTTCTGTATGTGTCTGGCTGTATTTCCCATTTGTATTTCCATGCAGGGAGGTTTGTGTCTTTAGTGAATGAGTAACTTCACTATCTGTTAGACCCGTGGGCTTTAAGAGTCAACAATGTCAAGTGTAATCACCGCTGGAAAACCTTTGTCCTACATAGACATTACAATTATTGCGTTCACCTCGATAAAGCTATTTATCTGTGGACTAATTCTTTTTCAAATTATTTCCATGTGGAATCAAAGCGGACATGTTTTCACAACAAATCAAAAACACGGAGAACCTGCCAGAACACTAAACAACAAAAATGTGAAAATGTTGCCATGAATTCATTCAAATGGGGTTAGGGGTCAAGGTGAGAATCATACAATCTATTTCCAAAATACACAGATTTTACACTCATTTTACCACGTTCATTTTTGGACAAAATCCGAAGAGCAGGATGTTCACAGAATGGCTAAAATGTAGTTGTAAGAATCGGTTTTTCTGACCCCTTTATTTCTTCCCATCATTGTGCTTTTTGCAGCTGTGCGAGCAGATCGCATGCGTGGAGGACGCAACAAGTTTGGCCCCATGTACAAACGTGACCGGGCCCTCAAGCAACAGAAGAAGGCGCTGATCCGAGCTAACGGCCTGAAAATCGAGGCCATGAGCCAGGTGATGCAGGCTGTCCCCACCGACCTCACCATCTCATCGGCCATTCAGAACATTCACTCAGCTGCCTCCAAGGGCCTGCCACTGAGCCATCACGCTGGCCACCACACTAGTCACCACCATCACCATCACCATCATGCCACCGCCTTACCCCCAACAGACTATGACCGCAGTCCTTTCGTCACCTCACCCGTCAGCATGGCAATGCCACCGCAC
Organism: Hippocampus kuda; assembly: GCA_901007745.1. Classification (NCBI taxonomy): domain Eukaryota; kingdom Metazoa; phylum Chordata; class Actinopteri; order Syngnathiformes; family Syngnathidae; genus Hippocampus; species Hippocampus kuda. Next base: position 5,776 of record CAAKHF010022381.1, on the reverse strand, counting down.
GCCGGCAGCTTGCAGGGCTACCAAACAGCCTACGGACACTTCCAAGGCACACGCACCATTAAATCCGAGTACCCAGATCCATACACCAGCTCCCCCGAGTCCATCATGGGCTACGCCTACGTTGATGCCTACCAGTCGGGCTCGCCGCCCAGTTTCCCCCACTTGATCGTAGAGCTGCTCAAGTGTGAACCGGATGAGCCTCAGATTCAAGCAAAGATCCTGGCCTACCTGCAGCAGGAGCAGGCCAGCCGGGGCAAGCACGAAAAGCTCAACACCTTCGGTCTCATGTGCAAGATGGCTGACCAAACCCTCTTCTCTATCGTGGAGTGGGCTCGCAGCAGCATCTTCTTCCGTGAACTCAAGGTGGGTGTGCGCACGGTCTTGTGAGTGTCAAAATTGATTTCGAACGTTATATTCCAAATAGTTAAGTCCAAATATGCGGTTGTCTGCATGCCTTACATGAATGACCGGGCATGTACAAAAAGCAATGGAAAAATGTCCACGGACGTTCATTCAATCACTCGATGCAAGACATGTCTTTAATCTGCCTCTCATACGCGCTGGTTCAACACCAATCTTCACAGGGCTGTGGACGCACACTGTCCTAATAACCGATCAGCAATTCAGCAGCCACTCATATTTTCCTCGAACATGACACATTTTGGCTATGGGCTGCAATAACTCCTGGTCCTTTTTCACAGGGTCGTAGTCTGGGTGATTTATCTGCCCATGAGTGATTCCTCTGATCTGACTGTGCACACTCCATGTGATGTATCACTGGTTAGCATATTGACTGAAGAGTCAGAGGAGTTACAATAACAGCAAATGTGATCTGAAAGCAGATCAAAACTGACTTGATCCCCGGTAGCAGCACTGACGTGTCCCAGGGTTGGTGCCCACAAAGGTACTACGGGTTTTTGTACCGTTGGACACTTGATTTTTACACTTGGCAACATAGCAGGACGTATTCATGTATTTGGTTTTTTTTTTTTAATTGGTCCTGTATAATTTGTATTTTAAGGAACATCATTTGACTCTACCACAGCGAGTAACCCGGTTGACAAGCCACTTTTAGGGTTTGAGTCATCTTTGGTACCGTGTCATGTAGCAAACATGATGTGGGCAATTTTTCTGCATTAAATTATGCTACACGGAGCAGTGTGCTGCGTTATTACAGTAATTCCTGCAATAAGGAGCGGGCAATTAAAGGACATTCTTATATGTCTCCATCAATGCGCTCACTGAGCTTGATTCTGTATTCAAGCCCCTAATATGCTCCCAATTCACACCGATTGTACTTCTATGGCATACGAACGAAGTTGTTTGGAATACTGCTCGGAAAACATGCTACTTGATTTGCTCATTACGACGACGTAGTACAGTTGAAAGCCACTTAAAATGAACACTGAAACATTTAACGCTTTCTGCAAGTCACTGAATCGGTTTGAAAGTGCTTCATGTCCTAATAATAATCAAACATCAGACTTCTTGTTGCAGCAACCATTGCAAATAAACCTCAGCTCTCTATGTTGAATCAAACAAAGTCCAATTTGAAAACATCCGAGAAGATCTCGAAAAATTTGTTTGGAGTTACAGATGTGACCAAATGTCCTTATCCATACCTACCTGGTTGAGACAATGTCAGTGAGGATACGAACCAAACGAATATATTTTCCCACACACAACAATGAGCCCATACGAATATTCCAAGTGCAGGTGCCACTGTGGTTTTATTTTCCTTCTCAATGAAGGTCAGTATTTTTAGCGGCATGGGCTTTGGGTTTCATCAGTCGGCGCTTCGCCTCATTTTACGTACTCCTGTTGTTGCAACCTTTTGTCTGGCGTAGCACGTTGCCAAAGGCTCAAATGCATATTATTAGGCTGGGGGCAGGAATAAAATTACCTCCACATATTGAATGTAATTTTATTTTCAGATGGCAAATAATACATGCAATAAATTCTTTTTTTTTTTTTAATATTTAAAAGGGAGCCAATTACAAAGTCCTTGAAAGCACATGTTGACATTCAGCATGCTGTGTGTCGCGGCTATTGACATTTTTTTTGGATTTGCATTTGCATTCAGCTGGGATCCTCACGACTGCAGTCACACACACACTCATGCACACACGAATATGCGCGCACACGCACAAGGACATACTCACAGTCTAGTTGCAGGGTGTGGTTACTGCTAATCATTGTGCACTCTTTGTCCATTAATTTGAAATAATCATTTTGCACCACTATTTCGCATACACTTATCCTAATTCAATTAGCACAACCACTTGTGTCTGCCGCTCCCCGATTAGCTGCGGAATGTAATGTCTTTATGTTCCCCTAATGACAAGCATATTGTTGGAGCATGATGGCAAATGAGCCAGGTGCCTGTTACAAAAGTAGAGAATGATGTGAGCTCAATAGAGGACAATCCTCTTCCCGAGCAATCCTCTTCCCCCCACCCCGCCCACCCACCCCACTTCGCTGCCTCTACAGCCTCGCTTGAACTATCTTCTCTTTGGGATAGGTGGGACACGATAATTTAGCTGATGGGGAAAAACCTACTCGAATAACTATTTTGTAATTTTCAAAAGGCCCATCTAAATAATTGCAAATGCTGTGCCTGCTTCCCACACAGAACACAAGGTCCTGCTTTTCCTGATTAATACGTAATTGAGCATATTTCAGTGTCAGTGGTGGTGAAGCTCAATGAACACAATGACTGGAGGACGGTTATTGCTTTCTCATGGCCTCTTGTGGTTGCTAATTTTGAAAGTGCTGTTTCTGTTAAGTTTTACGGATTTTTTATTTGGAATTTATTCATTGCTTTATTAACAGAATTGTGTTTGAATTCATGTTGTATTTGTCTGTGATTGTGTTGACATGAGAGTGCCTACGTGTATTTCGTGGTCACTTTCTGCCACTGGCAGTCGAAGCTCAAGGACAATATTTGAAAATCACAAAGACTCACATGACCTTAGCTCTCCGCATTCGCTAGATGAAAGAGGGTGGCCCTATTCAATTATTCCCTTGAAATATATGGACAAATGTTTGCACTTGTCGTTTATAGAAGTTGGTTTTGATGGTGCTGTCATAAGAAAAAAGTGGGTTCAAAATTTGACATGCATTAGAATCCATCTGTGCTCTTTGATGTCTCAGATACTGGATGTGACTTGTGAGGTTCGGGTAGGAACCAGAAGCAGAGTAGGATTCAATGTTTGTCACAGGACTTGCTGGCATGAGGTTGTAGGTAACTATATATACACTTTCATCTCCTTCGCTCTCTTTTTTTCTCTCTCGCTCCGCACTCTCTCCCGCACTCACACAGGCTGCACTCGCACATTGAGCTTCTCACTATTATTAGCACAGTAAGAACAAAAGAATTTCTTTGGTAATCGAGCCAAGCTCAGGGGGTGTGTACAAGATGTCTGCCAAACAAGTGTTTAAAGATTTTGTTTCCGTAAGTTTACCTCCGTCACGGGACTCGGACGCATTTAGCCATTATTAGCGGGACATTCTGAAGATCCCTGTGATGTCCTCTTCGAGCGTGGCACGCTGCCCCTTCTCTTTCCGATAAGAAGACATTAAGATTGTCTCTTCCCAAATGTCAATTGAACATACCAACCACGAACAGTGTTTCTCAACCTTTATTGAACCAAGGTTCTCATTTTATAGTAGAAAGGTTTCGTAGCACACCTCCAACCAAAAATATCACAAAAAGTATTCATACTGATCTAATGATGATCTTGTCTCAATTTACAAACACACAAAAAAACCCTGCTCTGTGAAAATATGGGCATTTTTAGTTGAACACAAATCTATTATTCTGTTCTATGAAAGGTGGATGCAAATGTGTAATGTACCGCATGAATGTACCTCATGAAAGTGTTCTCCCTGGCACTAAATGACACTGCGATAGATTGATAGATAACACAAATAGAATTTTTATTAACAAATCATTTTTCAGGTAAATTACATTAAATTGGATAGCATCCCACTACATCCCATGACTCACGGCAATCAAAACCGGCATAAGAAATGCAGCAGTGGTGTACATAAGCAAAACAACAGGAATAACCACAAAAAAGAAACAAAAACGCACAGTGCATATATATATATATATATATACACACATTCATACACACACACATACACCTGTTTATAGTACCTACTTGACGTAAAGTTGTGGAAAATGAAGTAAAAGGAAGAAGCAAAAACAGGAAGCTAGTGTGCCATGGAACCCTGGTTGGAAATGACTGCACGATGGCACATAATGAACGGGTTGTCTCGAGCAAAATGCATTGGTGCAGTCATTGGCACTTGTGTGTATGCCTTTGTGCAAACAAAAAAAATAATATTTCTCACAGCAAACTTCAAACAATCTAAATTAAATCATAATTTACTGTTTGTCAATCAAATAGGAACATTCCCAATTGTGTATATATTTTTTTGTCATTAGATGTGCAAGTCTACTAAATGTTGAAACCAGGGTACATATTTTTGTTTCAGAATGACGTGATAATATTTGACTTGAGATATAAAATAATATAATTTGAAGCTTTTAGATTTTTTTTTTTTGAAGTAACCAAGCATTTTAAATGGCTACATTAAGTGTTAATTCATTGTAAGTGTGACTTGTGGTCTGCGTCGCGCTGGGCTTCCGCTTCACTGTGCTCCCACTGTGCGAGCATTACGGGATGGTTGTCCCAACACGGACAAACAAAAAAGAAAACATGAAAGAGAGAATTGAAAAGGAGATGTGGGATATTGATGATTCACGTGTTCATTTCACACCTTCCTAACTCAGTTCGCTTTTCAACACATCTTCCCCGCTGCCCTTTTCCTCTCCACACCTTTTAATAAAGCAGATGGGTCTCTCATTTTTGAACCATAAAGCACTTCTGTGTGCCGAGTCAACACGCACTAGCCAGCAGGTAATTACTGGAACACACAAAAGAAGAAGAAGAAGAAGAAAGTTCTTCGAGAAATTATCCAATCATCATTTTCACATCTGCTTATTCATTTTGCAGATCACCCTGAAGAATTTCGCCTTGTCATGCCTTCAGCCGCAATAGTCTTGGCATCTTAATTATCTTGTCCCTTAGTTACAGCGAAACAGTGTCACATGAATGATGACATATTTAATTCAGTAGCATGCCACTAAATCTGTTGTGCAAAATGCGTTGAAACTTTACACATGGTGTATATTTAGTCCATCAACCTGATCGTAGAAATGGAAGAGGTATGATTACCTGCGACATTTCCAAATGTGACTTCACTGTTTGTTTTAATGATTTCGGGACGGTTTTTGATCCATCCTGGGACTTCTTTTTCAATTTCTTGTTCTTTTTTTATCTGCGTGCAGCAGGAATTGCAAAAGCAGAGTGGAGGCCCATTAAGTTGAGGAGCAACTGTATTAGAAATCTGGTTCCCTGGGAAAGCTCCCAGCTGAGATGGGGCGGCCATATTGGATAAACAGATGGCCGGGGAGAAGAGAGAACAGGCAACGAGAACAGAGGTGAAACAAAGAGGGGAGATGAGAGAAAGGACACAAGTAGACAAGGCATGCAGAGAGAACACAGAGACAGTGAAGAAAAGTAGAGAGGAAGTGGAGAATACATACACACACACACACACACATACACATACACATACACACACACACACACACACACACACACACACACACACACACACACACACACACACACACACACACACACACACACACACACACTCTCTTGGTCATTATTACAAAGATAATGCTTGATTTTGATCAGAG
>CAAKHF010022380.1:0-24019 GCA_901007745.1 Hippocampus kuda | reverse complement strand
CCCCCCACCCCCTTCCCAAAGAAATTCAAGTCACATTGACACCACACAGTTCCATGAGCACAACGATCCAATTTGTACCTGGAAAGAATGCCTGATAATAAGGACCAAAAAGCCCCATCAGTATGCTGAACGGGGACACGGATTGAGTGTGTTGTTTCTAATGCACTGAAGTGGCACTTTTGTCAGATGCAGTAATTGTTCTCTGGTCGACGTGACAGAGCACTTTTAGATGCTGGAATGACTCACTCTGTATGTGTCGTGCGCATTATTGATGAGGTTCAACAGAGAGAATGATGCGTTTTCTTTCATGCGGCCTTTGCCTCTCGAGATCATTGCGCAACATCAACATATTTCATCGTCTGTAATGAACCCTTATTCAACACCACTCTGGCTTCTCCCTCCACGCATCGGATTCTGTTCAAAGCGGCTGCTAAAGCATTCGTTATATATCGCAGATGTTGCTCACTCCTTGTGATAAAGCGAAGGGTGTGTTTATCAGCTTTAGCTTGTCTTCTGCTCCCTCAGATGAAGGTGACCTTGACCACATTCCGGCTGCAGCGTGATCAGTGTTGTGAAGCCTCAATAGTTGTCAATGCGCAAGAGTTTTTTTTTTTCTTCTGCAATGAGGAGCACAATTTGGATCATTTATCATGATATTATTGCCTTTCAGTAAAGAGGGGACAAACTTGGTCGTACAATGTCTTTCAAGCGGTAAATAGTCTCAAGTCAAGCTTCAGAGGGTCGCGCTATCCTTGTGAGAGAAGTAAAAATAAAAATGCTTGTGTTGTGTATCCTCTGTCTCCCCCCCAGGATGGTATCGTCAACCCCACCGTGAGAAAGGACATGAAGGCATCAAAAAAGCTTTACTGCTGTCCCATTGAAGGCTGTCCCAGGGGGCCCGGAAGACCCTTCTCTCAATTTTCCCTGGTGAAACAAGTAAGACTTCACAAAGTCTACAGCTGCCCATCGAAGCATATTTTCATTTTGATCGAAACACCAAAAGTGCTGCGTTTCGTTCGAATGCAGTGGACATGCCAAGAAAATAGATAGCTTACACAGATCCAGTCCAAAGAAACCTCCCACACAAATATATCATGTGTGAGTCAAATCCTCTTGAAAATATTCCATCAATAATTTCTCATGCCTACACTGGGCCCAAATATCCAAGACTCGTCAGGTTGTGTTTTATTTCTTTTATAGGTGGTATTATCCAAATAATTTTCGATTGCACTCATCCATCGGTTTTCACGACTGATTTATGGCTGATCACAGCAGTACACATTCACACTTGGGGACGACCAATTCCATATTGACCTCATTTTTCAGCTCACCTAAGTGTGGGGTTATCCCTTTTCCACTTTTTAAAATTGCACTCAGGGCAAACTGACGAAACCATGCCCGAACTCTTCAAGAACACGAAACAAGAGGGGAGTGTGCAGATCTCCTGTACACCAAAAGAGAAAAAAAATGTCCATGCATGACGCTGTAATACCCTACAGTAGAGACGGCACTTACATTGCTCCAAACATTTGCGTAGCACCGACGATCCCATCTAGAATGGCGCCTTTTGCGACAACCGAAAGCATTATCAGAGACAACATTTACACAACAAAGCTGCCTCTGCACCCAGGACCTAAAAGCAGCAGTGTAGTATTCAGCCACAGCTGCAAAATGCAATATTTGTTTTGTCATGTCAGTTGTGTTGTGTTGTAAACATCTCTGTTCATATTTTCCCAGCACTTTATGAAGATGCACGCAGAGAAGAAACACAAGTGCTCCAAATGCAACAATGGCTACAGCACCGAGTGGGACCTCAAGAGACACGCAGAGGACTGCGGAAAGACTTACCAGTGTACGTGTGGCTGCCCCTATGCCAGCCGAGCTGCACTTTTGTCTCACATCTTCAGGACGGGACACGAGATTCCTACGGAGCACAGGTATTCTGCCAAAGTAACTGTCGCTTTTCATATGGGAGAAGCTCCGCTGTTTTTCCTGATTTATGTGTCCGGTTTAATTTCAGAATTCCACCCGTAAAAAAGCGAAAAATGGAGAAACTCTCCACCAGTTCTGAAAAGGTTAAGATCACCGACTCTGTGATTATTCCTTCGACTCACGAGCTAATCGAGGATTCTTCATCTTCTGACGTCATCCAAAGTCCAGACTCTGCCAGTCAGCCGTCTGGTGGCCACAAGAGCCTCCAGAAGCAGCTTCTGCCTAAACCCAACATGGCTTTGGTCAGTGTGCCTGTCATGCAGCTGGCCCACCTCCCTGTCCTCCTTCCCCCTACGGAAAGCGGCACACTTAGGTCCGTGGTGCTGGCGGTCAACAGCCAAGGCTCCGTTAGCACCCTTCACCTTCTGCCACAGGCCTCCGGAGCTGTGGTACCCCAGCTGGATGCTAAGAGCTTAGGATTCCAGGATAGCATGCCTACTTCTCGCTCTTGCCTGGGGCCCATCAGCACAGGGGTGCAGGTTGGACTCGACAGTCTGGTGACACATGACTCGGGCAGCATCCTGAGAGCGCAGCGAGGGAGGAGCACCTCAACCAACATTCAGACCGACAAGTCCTACTTATCTAAACTACCTATGGGGGTTGTGGAGGGGATCGGATTGTGTTCTGTGGGGGAGTCCTCGATGTCATCCTGCTCCCAGACTGACATCAGTGTGAGTGCCCAGGTCCTCCTGCCAGTCAGTGTTCAAACCCAGACGTTCAACAGCCGGGTTCGACCCACCTCCTCTATCGGCGCTCAGACTGACAGCCAATCCTCGAACCCAAGTATTTGCCCCTCCTTTTCCTCAACCGCGGCATTAAGCAAAACGAGGCAGACGCAGACCTGCTTCACCATTCCGCAATCCAATGACAAGGCTCAGGATCAGGTCCTCATGTGTCCTGACCTTTTCAGCAGCGATGCACTCAGTGTTTCCACCCAGACAGCGCTGCACGTAGACGAGAATCTGGCAGCCACAGGAAGCAGCTTATACGAGGCCGCAAAGGTAGCCGAAGGCCTGTGTTTCGGGGCTCAGACGGATTTGCTGACCTCCAACAACGTGGCAGACAACCAAACCCAAACCATGACCTTGTTACACGACCTGGAACACATTCTCTCTGACAGCATGTCAGGCCATCAGGTGCTGACCACCGCCGCCTCCGCAGCTGGCTGCGGGTCCAACCTGGGTCCTGTTCAGGAGCACCACAGCGCCATTGACTTTGACTTTGAAGAGTTTCTCAGCTCCGTACACATTCAGACACAGACGGAGGAAAGCGATCTGGGGGGCCTGAACAGTGACACGCCCCTGGAGTCCTTAGACATCCAAACCCAGACCGATTTCTTCCTGATGGATGAACTGGACGAAAGCGATGGACCAAGTCGAAGCCAAGCCAGTGACTTGGAACTCTTCGATACTCAGACTCAGACTGACCTCAACTTCCTTCTGAGCGCCGGAAGCAACATGCCACTGAGTAGCATTCTGCGCCATCCAAGCTTTTCGATGAGCACAGAGTCCTCCGACACAGAAACGCAGACTGACCTGCATTCATTTGCTCCCTGCCTCCCTGTTCAATCACTTGTCGGTCAGGGGGAGCAGGGGAGGCTTTCGAACAGCACGGAGACGCAGACCAGCCAGGCGGAAGGCTTCGGACACCTCTTCCTCACAAGCATCGAAACACAAACAGTCGTGGACGATTTCTTGTCGGCCGACTTGCTGTGGAACATGGATTCCCATTTCAGCTCGGTGGAAACGCAGACGTGCCAGGAGCTCTGCTCTCTCTTTCAGCAGCCCGAGAAACCAAACAGTTGAGGTTATTCTGTATGACGCTGCCTGATCTTTGCGACACGCTTCCTGTGTTTGCCGCTATCGTTGGAATAAGGACGTGCTCCAGTGGCGCAGCAATGAAGGTGGAGGAAGGCTGGAAATGTCTTTGAATCATTCCGTTATGGTCATCTTGTCAAAAGAGCGTTTCCGGGTCAATATCTGACTGCTCTGTGCACTTTATTCGCTCGATAGGCAGGATGTTTCAGCTTCTGACGGTTGGCTATTTATTTGCACATACATGTAACAATGTGTCTTGTCTGAAACGCTATTTCTTACTTCACTGTTATTCTGTGTCATGTCTTTTGGGTGTTTGTCCTGTATCCCGCAGATTAAAACCTAGCACAAAAGTTTTACGTCTGCAGATGATACAAATAGCTGAATTAATAGCATTGACTGGATTAAAAAAACAACAACAACAAATGAAATAACCTCTAGCGTTAACAGTGCAGTTGTATTACATGTGTTTAAAATGTGCATGAGCAGTAAATCTTCACATTCCACATTTAACGGCTGGTTAGTCAATCAAAAGGTTAGCACACAATTGCAGAGCTGGACAAGTGTTATGATATCAATTTGAAACCTCAATCAAAATCTCTTTCCAGAACACAAAAAAAAAAAAAAAAACATCAGTTGCACAAGAAAAAAAAAAATGTCATTAATTGGAGCACACCTTTTGATCGAAAGGATGTGTGGTCCTTTTAATGGAAAATGTCCTACTAGCCTGTCTTTCTCTTGACTTTTGCTTGGTGTAAATGTACACGCTGACAAATCATCACTTTGGATCGACCGCATTCAATGACTGCACAGAAACACAGCTGATTAACATTCGCTGCTATTTCGGCACAAATTTCATGCGTGTCTTGTTCTGTTTTAAGAGAATTATCCATTCCGTTCGTTTAATCCTGAATTACTGAGGGTTTTTTTTTTTTAGTCTTTAAAAACCTGCTGAATTAGTTTTTCTGGATTGCACTGAGTTACTGCCCATTGAGTCACCTCAAATTGCCGAGGCACTCCAAGCAGCTAAAGCTCTCCGTGGGGAACAGAGAGCGATTACATTTAATTTATTTGACCTTTTTGGTGCCTTAACCTAAAGTATTAAATAGGTGTGAGCGTGAGTGCGGATGGTTGTTCGTGTCTTGTGTGCCCTGCGATTGGTTGACCACCGGTTCAGGGTGTCCCCCGCCTACTACCCAAAGACTGCTGGGATAGGCTCCAGCACGCCACGCAACCCTTGTGAGGATAAAGCGTTTCGGAAAATGGATGGATGGATTATTTTTCTGTTCTGTTACACTTAGCGTAAATAAATGCTTTGGAAAGATCAATATAAGATCATGATAGTTGCATGGTTATATTTTTTTTTTATGGTTGCATGCTGTTCCTCGTAGTTTCTGTTCAAAGACTTGTCACTTGAAAATACAATGTTGCGCTTCACTGAAAACAGTTTTTGATGCCGTCCTTATTTACATGGTGGCAGAGGCTGATGTACAACACGGTCTATTTTCTTCATATCTAAACATTTTGACAAAGGTGTACTCTGTCCATCATTCTGGAGAGATTTAAGTACAACATTCTGTTACTCAGTACTCAGTTTGTGTTTCTTGGAGAATCTGAAGAATAATTGTCCTAATCTTTTGCTTCATGTAGATGCCTTTTTCTCAATTACAAAGCATTTCCTTCGTTAGATTGCATGCCTTTTCAACACACAAAATGCTTTCCGTTTAGTGTAACCAGAATTATGTTGCCTTGATTAAATGTCGCGCATTGACTACAGATGTTCCTAATAAACTGCTGGAACCTTAATTATTGTGTGCTTATTTTCTCATTCGAGTAAACTTGAGGGGTCTTTGGTGCTCTTCATCTAGTCATGTTGAAATATATATATACATTTAAAATTTTTCAGTCGACAGGCTGAATATTTTGAAGAAAAAAAAAAGATTAACTAGAAACTTTTGCAGTCGGTTTCTGATAAGACTTTGCATCCAATTCGATGTTGATTAGTAATGAAACTGTTGACAAAAATACCAAATCACTCTTCATATTTTAATGTGCGTGGGTGGTAATCAACAGGACAGGGCACATTAGTACTGAAAATTGACATTCCAAATGAGTCTACATTTCATCACATGCATTTTGGAAAGTAGAAAGCTCAGAAACCCTTGTTTAAAAAAAAAGTTGCTGACTTCATCTTTGGTTTGATTTGGAAGTCCACATTTCTTTAAAAAAAAGCAACCGTTTTCACAATATTCCTGTTTTTTTTCATGGCATATAAAACAGAGCTGTGGCTGGCCCATCATTTTATTGGAGGTAAAAATGTGAAGTTGGTAATGGGAACAACTTTGCTTTTAGTTTGGCGCTTCATGGGTTTGGGTGGCCTTCCCTTTGTCATGTTTGAGGGTAAATGTTGGAGGTGCAAAGGAATCCCGCTGACATGCGACCTCTCTTCATGGAGCAGATGTGACGAGTCTTCCTCTGCGCCATCCATCGCATGCCATTCTGGGGATTCTGGCTCTATTATGGCCTTCTGGCTTGACGGTGTGGATTTCTTCGAGTAATGAGGGCTGGACTGGGACTCGCCACAGTGCTCTCCACTCATGGCTAACGTGTCTCCATGAATTGTCTCTGCATGCGTGGAGGGAGGATTGTCTGTTGTGTCCTTACGCGGCTTTGGTTTCTTGTCTTTCTTTTGAGGAAGTAGAATGCAACTAACTGGAGCAACTCTGTCCCAGCCCCGCACCTGCCGCAAAACAAACAAAAAAAAAACTTTTGATATGACTTATCAAAAGTATGTGCTCTGTTGCAATCGCTTAATCATAGAAATGCACTTACGGCCTCTTCCCAACCACAATAGCAATGATACTCGTGTGGATCCGTTTCTTTTAAAAAGGCCTCCTCACTCATCTCAAGCAGGACATCGACATGAATCCTTTGTGCTTTGTACAGTTGCTCCTCAACAGCATCTTCCTGATCAGGATTTTCTTCATCTGATCCGTCCATTGCTGAGGGATTCTTTTTTGCGAGATAAAAAAAAAATACAATGGTCCTTTATCTCGTAAATAAATCTGATTGTCAACAAAACGTCAAATGTCAACGTGACAGACAAACATGAATGGAAAATAGCTAAATTGTAACTTGAAATAATGAAATGTTGGCATCTGTCAACCAAATGCCCATCTGTGATCTTGCTGTTCTCTTAACCAGCAGTTATATTAAACAAATAAAAAGCTGGTAATAACTTTCATTATTTCATGCTATCTTTAAATCCTGACTTCATCTGGCATTATCAAAAATATTTATATATTGCTAATAATTGCCCATAGCACATTATGATCGTTTCCGTTTAAGTAGTCATTATGGATTATGTGAGGGTCATTCTAGAATTGGAAAACACTTTCTCTAGCCCCATAAAGCTTTAAATTAATCCATGTACAAATACAGATACGTCAGTATTAATTGTAGCTGTGTGGAGATAAAGTAGCTAGATTTAGTCAACATGATTTCTAAATATTTTTTAAAAACACCAAATTATGTTTTGTTTGGTATTTGTTATGTCTTCTATGTAAATGTTTGATCCATATCATAATTAGTAGTAATTGTGCCCTTTAGGTCATTACTGTTGCAAAACATGTTTATCCTTGTTTTGAAATTATATATGTAAGTTTGTTCTGGACCAGTTAGCATAGCAGCGAGCTTTGTTTCTGTTCTTCTATTAGAATAACACTAAAATTTAATTAGTATTTAAGTTATTGTATCTATTCAGCAATCATTTTAAAATGCGTTTTTCAGGTGCTGTCTGTAGTATTTAAAACGATTGATGGTTGAGCTGAATGAATCAAATTAGATGGGTGTATTACCTGTTTTTCTTCAAAACGGGACAATATATCAATTTTTTTTTTCAAATGTGTTGGTGCCTGAATTGTCCTCCAATTCTGAAATGACCCGTGAAGGAAACTTTCATGTAGATTTGTCATTTTTCCAGTTGTAACTACTGTGGTTCAAAGTATTCAATTCATTAAAATTCATGTGAACCTAATGATTACAACAAAACACAGGACGTTTTTAATTTGCAGCTCACGTGAACATTATCAGATGATAAGCACGCCCGAGTCTGTGCAGTTACCATTCATAGAGACATACACCTTGAACATTATATAAAAAAGTCGCAGTCTTAATTTATATCCACTACATGTTGTGCAGTAGTAGTTAATGCAGCGGACGTATACACACAGGCAATCGTTCGTGGGTGACAACAGCCGTGATGACGTAGTCGTGCTTTTAAACGTTACGTAAAATCCGCGAGACGTCAGGGCAAAAAATGCGCAGGTGTTGTCGAACTCGAGTCGCCAAATATGGCGTGACCGGAAGACAAAGCTGCATGACACAACTTGTGAATAGCTTTAAACATATGCAAAGAAGCTGTTGTTTGTTAAATCAGTCCCAAACTTTTGGAAATGTTTCCCAACGCGAAGGAGATTTATTTAGGCCATAAGTGTTTTAGATAGAATGTCTGTAAGGACTATAAGTCACACTATTATCGTGTCGTTTGAATGTGCATTCCTCTCGTTCACACGCAGGTAAGTGCGTAAGTTTATATTTCCTTGGAAGGAATAAGTATCTAATGCTTTGCATTATTAATGATGAAGCATCTTTTTTGTTCATCCCAATGAACGTGAATGCTAATATAATAAGGTTGCATTAAAAAAAATGCATCAACTTGTTTCGGTGACTCACTCTAAACAATTGATTTCTCTCCTCCTGCATTTTGGGTTCACAGCACAATTTCTCAACTTGTGAACACAATTTCTGAAGAAATTGAAATATCATTTGTCCGATTTTAATTTCAGTACTTACACCACGAGATTAATTGTAATTTCATCCTTGTCGTTTGGAGACGTGTAACTCGGTGTTCTCTAACCTTTATTGAGCCAAGACACCCTTTTTGATATTGGAACACTCTCATAGGAAATGACACGACCAAACTAAAAATATCACAAAAAGTATGACTAATGAAATAATGATGATTTTGTCTCAGTTGTAGTCACAAATTGATTTATTCAGTGTAAAATCTGGGCCTGTTTAATTGCGTACCAAGCTGATTGCCTTGCCTCTTTGTGTAAAGTGCAACAGGTGGATTACGCAGGATAATTGCACCATCTACAATTCAAACAGAAGAGCATTTAATTGTTCTACCAGTACCATACATCATTTGTGTAGATACAGGGTGTCCAAAATTTTGTGGCTTCAACACATTCCAAAATTACTGAGACAGGTGGCAAACAAGACTGAGAAAGGTGAGGAATGCTCATCAAACACCTGTTTGGAACATTCCACTGCTAACTGAGAACATGGGTGCCATGATTGTTTGTAAAAGGAGCTGTATTTTTTTTTTTTTTAAGTGGCCAAAATATCGCCAGTCATTGTTCATGAATAATGTTTCCTTTTTGTTTGAATTATAATTTCTCCCCAATTCTCAAACACAGGAGTGATCGCAGCTGATGAGAAAGTTTCAAGCCAGGCAGAAGCTGATTGCTCTATGATTGTAAAGCTGTTGCACAGAAGCGGCTGAATTTGAGAAAGATGGAGCGCGAGTAAAGTTATGAAGCAGAAGAGGTAAGCGGACACATTAGACAGCAGGCAGAGGTGAGCTATAAAAATGACAATGACAAAGAATGGAATGTCAGTTCTTTCAGAATGATTGTGTGAGAACAAGGAGCTTAGGTGTGAGCTCAACACTTGAGAAAAACGGATTACAGCTTCTCGATAGATAACGCAGTCAAGGGCAAGTGTTATACATGAACTCCACATTTATCCCATTTAAAGCAATATTCTAACTGAGCAATGTTAAGCCTTCACACTTTCAAAGAAGCTGACCTTGCTCCAAATGGTTTTTATTGACTCTTTTTCTTCCGAGGCTTTTAATCTTCCTTCCGGGCGAGCACCTTGGCCGTCTGTTGAATGTTTCATGTTGTGGAACTTTTTCCACTCCTTTAACTGCTACCATAGCGACGTCTCTTTTAACCCTTCAGTGCACTCGGCCCTACAGATGGACCCGAAATGCTACATGTGATTTTTGACAGCCTTATAAGTGTGTCAGGAATGGTCACTCGACAGTGAGAACCTTTTTTCAAGTGGAATGATAAAAGGAGGTTGATCTGACTTGACGATGCCTACATCACGATTTGATGCTTTGCCACCTTTATGTTTAACCTACCAATTGTGACAAGCTTCATACTGTGACTAAAAATAAGACTGTTTTTAAGGTTCCTGTTCCTTGTATATGTCTGAAAGAGGTTTTGCTTTCCTTGCATCTTTTAGCAACTACTGTTATATTTCTCTGAAGGCATAAAGCAACTGAACAAGACACACCACAGTAACATCACGCGACCTGATGAAGCAAACCAGTACTGCCATTGCAGAAACATTCAGTACATTAAAAAATATATACTTTCTGTCATATACACAGATCTTTAAATTGTATTAACTTACTAAGTGTCTGAATAACTTGGTTCTGCAACCCCTTGGGCTTCTTATCGATCTCCCGTGGCTAGGTAGATCCATAAATTTGTCTTAATGTGACAGAAGTTAAAATTGGTAAAATCACCTCATTTTGCCAATCCACTTCAATTCAAACTACAGTGAGACCTACTGTATCCTATTTCTATTTGATCCATTATGCCTTTTTAAGAAAGAATAACCAACCTGAAGTTAGCTTCATATTTTTAAAATTTAATTTTATTCCTCACACTCCTGCCTCGAGACCAAAGGTCAAATTACACTTGTTTGTCATCTTGATTTCATATTATTGTGCTCTTGTCAAATAATCATCCTCTGTTGAAAATATGGCTCTGTATTTTCTGGTTTTGAAAAAAACAGCGAAAAGGATGGCTACATCCTGTGTATATATAGGCCTTACCCAGATTAGCCACTAATCGACTATCGACAGAACCTTTCTGTAGGTTTCTTCCAAGGGTTTTCAGGTGAAAAATAAGGAGTCAAGTGCAGATTGTATGTTGTGACATGAACTTGTCACGATGAATACTCACTAGTTTCTGATGAAAACGTCTTTAAATTTAGAGGGCATTGTGGACACCACAGTAGTTGGCTGGTTAGCACGTCTGCCTCACGACATATTTTGTGGAAAATGGACGAGGACAGACATCTGCAACAGATATGACATAATGGGGTTGTATATGTGTTTAGGCCACTGAAGACATTACATGCTGTGCTATATGTTGCTTATTATAAAGATCAGATTAAATGGCCTCATTGGTAAATATCCTGAAAGCTTCAAAGGGAAACAAGGCGCATTGAAATGTCAGTCTGTATGTTGTTGTTGTTTTTTTTTAAATACTGTAAGTTGAGGGGTTCGTAGGTTTTGGGATGGATTGCTCTACGTTCGGAATGGGCAAAAAGGGGAGATAGACTTTTGAACACGGCTCTTTTTATTTTTTTAACGTCTGCCTCGTAACTCTCGAACACCCCTTCTTCCGGTAACGACCAACCTTCCTGCTTTTCTTCGCCAATCACATGTAAGCAACATAAGAATATTTCAGAAAGTATTAAACGGAATATCATTTAGGTAACTAACTTAAAAGAATATAATGCTTAAATACAAAATGATAATAATTAACAATTTAACAAAAGCTTACAATACCAACAATGACGGCGTTGTTTTGGAATAATGACACGGCATATTTAAGAATTGCTCATTTTACTCCTAACCAATTGTGAACTAAACTTCAGTCTCGGTTGATTTCATATTTTTACAACGTCGCGGATAATATACATGAAATGAAATACAATAAAGAGCAATAGTAACTTAACCTTCCGAACGCCTGCACTTGTTCACAGCCATTGTGGGTTGCAGTTACGTTGTCAAAAAGGTTTGTATTCCCGATGCCACAGTACAAATTTATAATTTATACTCATGACAAACTGTCTTTCTTTCCTGAGCAAGTTGTTTCACTTTGAGGCCACTGTGCGGCGAAGTGTCACTGCTTGTCGGTGAGCAAAGCTGTCGCCATGGCAACACCTCGTTTGCAGACTGTGACGCGAAGAAAATGGGCGTGGGGGAGGTTCCCCAACTGCAGCTCTGGCTTGCGTAGACAGCGTAATGACATTAGGTTTATGTTAATTGTTTTAGGAGCAGAGTAGCACACGCGAAAGGCTGAAAGCCTTTAATGTGCTAACGATAAAAGTACTACATATCAGGCTGCAAGTGTACTATGTCATTATATCCTCGAAGTGGAAACCATCTTGTGTCAAGCTAGGCAACGTTCAGATCTGCACGTACACTTCACAGTTCAGTCACGGCAGGTTTTGACGTCATACACAACACTATCACGCGAGTGGGCGGTCTTTACTCACGGGAAGTGAGCTTTGAATTTCGGAAATATCAAGGCTGAAGTGTTTTCTTATCCGCCGCCTCTTTATACATTTAAACTGGCAGATCTGATGAAGCAAACAGCGCTCAGCATCACCACCGTCAATTGGTCCCGGACTCAGAAGTCGAAGTGACGCGGCCACGGCGCCAATCCGCGAGTGGGATACTGACACCTGACGGTTTGGTCTCCCCAGTCGCTGGTCTCCGCACGACCACCGTGTTCGGCTCTGCAGTGCAGGGGCTGCAGCGTTGTATGGAAGCAGAGCGCGCGCGCCCTACTTTGGACATGCTGCCCCCGAAGACCTGCCTGCCCAGGAACTACAGCTGCATCGCCGGACTCTTCGGCAGCCTGGCCGCGGCGAACCCTCGTCTGGACGATGGGGACGATATTGACATCATGAACGGCACCTGCGAGCCCGCCGAGAGCCCCGTCGTGGACGAGAGGCCGCGGGGCAGGGAGACCTTCCTCAAGCCTCCGCAGAGTCCCAGCCTGCGCCGGAGGTGCAAGTCCCTTCCCACTCCCACGGAGAGGGCCAAGTTGGAAATCTCCCGCAGCAGAAGTCCAACAAGTCAGAAAAAGGTGCGCTTCGCGGACTCCCTGGGTCTGGAGCTCATCTCCGTGAAGCATTTCGACGATTCGGATGAGCCGGAGGTACCGGAGCGCATTTTGGCCAAGTTGCCCAAATCCACGGACTTAAATCACATGGCCAGTACGAAATTCCCCCGACCCCTCACTCAGTCTGTGTTCATGGAGCTGCAGTTCACCACCCCGGGCACCCTGCCCGGTTTCGAGCAGAAAGTGCGGGAAGTGAAAGTGCTGCTGGAGAGCGTGGAGACGGACGACTTCAGCCTGTCCGGCTTTGTGCGCGTCTTGAACCTGGCCTTCGAGAAGAGCGTCTCCTTGCGCTACTCCCTCAACAATTGGATCACCTTCATGGACAGTTTGGCGTCTTATGTGCCCCACTCGAGCGACGGTGCCACCGATCGGTTCTCCTTCAAGGTGGTCATGCCCACTTACATGGAGAACGGGGGTACGCTGCAGTTCGCTATAAAATACTCGGTCGACGGCGAGGAGTTTTGGGATAATAACAACGGGAAAAACTACAAAGTCCGGCGTCACCGGTTCAAGATGTCTCCGCCAAAGGAATGGGAGAACGGATGGATTCACTTTATATAAGCTCAGTCAGTCATACTGCGTGCGTTAATTGAGCGTTCATTCAACCCCCGGGTACCTTTTAAAATGGCTAACGTGTATAAATGGGCATTTAGTTCTGCCGTTATTAGCGTAAGTGTCGGGGGGGGGAAATAGACACTATCAAATACTGTTGGAGTGAGCATTTGAGGTGCCCGGTGAGGGGTAATTTGCCTTGATGTCAGGGCTCTGTACAGCTCGGTGCCCTTTGGGAGGGCACGTCCACATTATGTAACGTGGAAACACGTGACGGGGGGGAAAACGTGCCGGGCCATTCCGACCTCGGGCATCATTGCTCTTTGCAGGAGGTGCCGCAACGTTAATTGCTATGGTGAGCTGTCGGTTTATTATATTTTTTATTTTTTTGCACGGGTGCAACAGTATGGCAGGCTGAACCACAATGTGATGTCGCTAACTTGAAAGTGTAGCTTGCTTTGGTTGAATTGGGGTGAATGGGGGTTATCTAATTCACAGTATCTTCCAAAGTTAAAATCGACTGTAGCTCATTCATTTATTATGTGATGCCATTAAATGCCTTTGTAACGCATTGTATGAGAAGCAGAGCAGTGGTAGTTTTCATTTTGCTCACTAATCATATATTTTCAGAGATTACAGTTGTAGCAGGACAGCTACTTTCCCCCAAACATCTGAATTGGTCGTTCCGACAATAGGATCCATCTAAAAACACTGGGAAGAAATTTCCTCTCACCTCTTTCCCTTTTCAAAAATTCCAGTCTTTTAAATGTTGCTGAACAGGACGAAAGCAAGTATAAAGCATCACTGTCTACTTTGTCTACTGACACTATTGAAGTGACATGCTCTCCAATACTGTCTGCACTGGCTTCACAATTTTTTATCAGGGATAACAAACTTTTCAGCTCACCTTCCAAATTAGCAATATAGCTCCCCGTTTGACTCAATCTTATTAAAATATGTCAGTCAGACAAAATGCTGACATGCACACAAACTTGTGACTAAAAGCATTTTTATCTCAACAAAGGCTGAATAAAATGGCTACTTTCCAAGAAATTGTCCGATTGATTGCTGCTCAATAATGGCTCGCAGCATTTTAACTCTGGATGACCCAATAAAAATTGACTTGTGACCAAAATTGTTTTGTCCCAACGATAAGTTTGGCACACCCTGATTTTTTTTTTTTGTTTGTTTTTATCAAACAAGCTTTGTATTCGCTTTCATGAGTTGTCTTCCAAATCAAACTCATACTGTATTCGTTTTGGTGTTTTGCTCATATGTGGTCTGTTTGTCTGTGAAGCTATAATAGTTGTCAGTACAAGTGAGAGCACTTCTGATTTCTCTCTGGCTGCAATATGAACATCGCTTTGTTTACATTACAGCAGTCTCAGAAGGGAGTTCTGCATTTAATGATGCAATCCGGCTGATGTGCACATAAAAAAAACAAAAAACTTTTCCAGTAAGCACTTAGCTTTTGAAGTACTTCCACTGTGACACACCCACTCAGTATCGGAAACAAAAAAAAAAAATTCACGGTTCACGATAGGGCTGCTAAAGTGAGCTGGGCTGTCTTGAGTTGACATTTGCCGATATGTAGCATACAAGCTCAGCTGCTGGTTATTTAGTTCGACAACTGTATTTGGACATTGTAGTCTGTACAGGAAAGCAAGTCGAGTTTTAGAATAGGGATGTGTCAGGATAGCAGCACGAGCGCTAACATACTTTATTTAGTTGTCCAAATAAATTGGAAAAAAACAATTTGTACTGTTTATATTGGATTCAAATTGCTGATACTGCGCGCCAGCTGTTATAGGTGCATCCCTCCCCAATGAAGGGCTGTTTGTCAGCTTCAGAGTTTCATTTAACTGTTATGTAAGGCTTTCATCAGAGCTCACTGATAGTGATAGATCTATTTAGAAATGTACTGTATCGTTAATGTCTCATTGAATGTCTTCATATTACTGTTAATGTGTGTACAAAACATTGCAAAAAGCAGATTCAGTTTTGCCCTGTGATGTTCCAACCCCAAAACACAACTTGAAAGCACACAATCTGATCTCGAAATAATTAAAAGGAAAACGAATTTGGGAAAATGAAATTGACATTGTAATTGACCTGAGTTGGATCGTTTGCACCATTTGCAAGTGTACACCGCCTTACTGTTGCCAGAGTTTACGATATGCAATCGGTGGGAGCTTGTAAGTGCTTGTTTGTGAAGAAAGTGTGATTGCCGATTGTTGGAAAAAAGCGCCAAAAGCACTTTGGTCAATGGTGATGATTATGAACGACTTATGATTGTTGCTGGTTCTGGGCGAGTTCACTCGGCGCCGCATTATTGCACTTTGAGGGAGGACGAGGAAAGACACGGGGTTTGACAGTGGGGAAATAGCTTTTCTTGTGAAAATCCGTTTTGCAATATGGTCTCCTTCCTAATTCATTGCCGCGTTCTCTCCTTGAGTAAATGCCTTGACATGGTTTTGGGTCAAATATGGAACTTTGTATGCCAGTGATTAGTTTCCATTTTAATGTTCTGTCATTTGCTATGTCTTAACCTGTACCGTCTCCTCTGAATGTTAATCATGTTCGCGTGCATGCACAACTAAAAAAAAACAAAACAACAAACCTTTATTTTTCTGTTAGTTTAACCATAGGACCACTATTTTATTAAACAAATGCTCAATAAACTGTTGAAACAAATCCTTTTGATAGGAGCTCTGTTTTTTGTCCCTCTGTCATCTTCACTCCATCATCATGGTATCGTCAGAACTCTGCTGCGCTAATGCCCGCTAATATTTTGTGATTTGTGCAATTGAGACTGCGGAGCTGCGGACATAAATATGATCCCATCTGGTCATTTGAGCTCCTCGTTTTTCAAAACCTCCTGCTGATCCCTTTTGGATTGCAGTTTGCTGTCGCCATTGCCAACATGGCTGCAGACATGTCCTCAGGATGACGCAGGACTGATGCTCCCGTACCCCTTTTTTTTTTTTCGGGGGTTGTCGGACGAAGACGCATGAATTGCCGATGCTCGTAAATATTAGTAGCCAATTATATTGGGTGCTGCTTAGACATCCCCTGAAAAAAGGAAGAGATCATTACGGGTCAGTGTTGGCTGTTATTGAAAGCTGGACTTTTTAAATCCACATTGAACCCTCAACCAGTCATCGGGCAATGCTTGCCGATAGCCGTGGTACCATTTTTTTCACATGGAATTGATAGCCAAATGTTATCGTGCTTCTGCCATCATGTGATGCTGGAAAACTTTTGAACCAAAAAGCATTTCTTTTTGCCTGATGACTTGACGGCACCGTGCAAAAAGTCAAAATGAGTGATGGCTTGCATCTGAAAAATCTCCTTAACTGCGGCACCCGTTCATCCAGATACCGCTGCGGTTGGAAACGAATCAAAATGTTTACATAATTGTGCTTTGGAGCTTCAAAGCAAATATTTGGAAAAGGTCTCAAGTGGAAGTTAATCAAAAAGATACACTTTGTTTCTGTGCTAACACTGAAAACGTTTGTCAAGAAAGTCGAGTCCAACTGTGTAGATCAAATTTAACACTGGCGGAATACACCATTATCTCTTCCAGATTTCTCTTGTAAAATGTCAAACATTTTGACTTATGTAAAGTAGCATCCGTGGTAGCAAAGGAATAAAAATTTGTGTGCTGATGTATTTTACCGGGACTGTTTCCAGGGACCAAGAAAATACCAGTGGACACATTCAGCACCATTATTCTGGGCTAACTTGTCATCAAGACAAAAAATGTTTTTCTACCAATAGCGCATTTCTACCAACACTACATTTTCTTTTGTAGAATAACACACTTGAACAAGTTGCCGAACGTACTTGTCCATTTCCGCAAATACATCAGATGTCTTTGATGCGTAGCCAGTCAGACACCGAGACACCACTCAGTATGTTGTATGATGTAAAAGCATATTATGGAAAGCGGTGTCGCGATGCAGCAGGGTAACAGCTGCATACATAACCTCTGTTTGTGGTCACAGGACCGTTTTCTCTCCGAGGGGTCCGCTGTTGTATGCCTGCAAGCACAAAGTTGTTTTTACGTCCAAACCTGCACAGCCTTTCCCCCTTCATCTTGAATATGTCCTTCAATTTTAATGTCGTTCCCTTCAGTCGGCGTGCACATGCGCGGACAATTTCACTGGAAATGATTCATGAGGCATCCTGTGAATTATCTGTGCCTTGCCTCGACGGCGGCAGCCAACCTCGCTCCCGCTATGAGCACTGGACCTGAATGATTACATTGCAAATGGATCTTTTACAACCTTGGAAGAAATTCTTGTTCTTTTCTTACTTTTGTTTCTTTTTTTTTTTTCTCCGCAGATGTTTCTTTCTTATTTTCCACCCTCATTGAGACATCAGACATGTTAGGCTATTATTGCCAAATGCCCATAAATGAGATCTACCAAAAATTCAAAGTGATGCATGAACCTGAACCTGTCTGAATCTTGCTTCTCCGTACATTCTCACCTTTAGCCGCAAAAATACTTAAAATTCTTTATATGCATGATATGACTCGCTTTTGACTCAATTCTTCAAGACTTACCTTAGTTACTGTAGTTGGTCATTGTACAGATGGGTGATGGTGTTTCTAGCACGCCACTACTCGTTAACTCAGGTCAGCACACCTGACTTTACTGGCCCCATGTTTATTTCAGATCCATGCTCAAACAAGGCAACCATGACATACTGTCAGCATTTTAAAAAAATTAGAATTCTTTTTTAAATTTGTATTTTTTTATCATTAGCAATCTAAATCAGCCCGGTGGATCAGTCCGACTTGACTCTCCTGTCTTTAAGTAAACATCTTAACAGTTTTTTTGGAAGATATCCTGATGCCCCAATTTTTTTGTTTTTAATTTTCTGGTACAAATATTCCTTCCTGACAAAGAAATATTGTTTCCCTGAGATATGATAAAGGAACTAAATTAAATGTATTCACCTTATCAAAAGAATGACCATGACATGAAACCAGGAGCACGTTATTGTGAGGATCACTGCTCCTGTGCTCTCCAACGGGGAAGGAAATGTAAGTGAAGCTTCTGTCAAGATTGAGCGACCTTTGAACGTCCTTGTATTATTGAAACACAATGAGCAGGAAGTCAGACAATTTATGACTTGAGGCTATGTGTGACTTCAGGCCTTGTTTTGGAAGATTTGCTCAGAGAGCCTTGATGACCCTCTCAAGAATACATGAAAATATTCATTCGTGCATTTTCTATCATTGATGAACTGAAATCAAGAGACGAATAAAACAAAAAAGGATTAGCTGGAAATCAATCTATACTTCCAATGACTTTGTGTAGCCCCGGAAATTAGAATCTTTGCCACCATTTTGCTTGTTTTGTATGCGCTTGATATGCTTTGCCTTCCCAAATGGGCCGTATGTAATAAAACCCCAAGGTTCCTCTTCATATAAGCACAGGGGGAGTTATTGCACTCCAAATCCTATGAATTAAACAAAAGGTGCAACATTACGCATTCTTTCCCACCCGTAAATTATTTATCCCCTTTCCGTGACTTTTTCACCTCATCATGGCCTCTAATGGTCTGGAATGAATCAGATGTTACTTTCGCCTGTTATTTACTCGAACCCCATTTTCTTTCTCATCCGTTGTTGCTGTTGTTTACAGCCAAGCCTCACTCACTCTTTGTGCAGCCATTTTCCTTTCAGGCTAAATGGCACTCCAATGAACACTTTATTGCGGAACACATTCTGAGCATTTCCACCATCACAACTCCTGAGCTCTCATACAATTGCAATCTTCCTCCACCCAGTCTTTTAATATCCTGCTGCTTTGCCTTAGATGGCAAAACAGATACAAGGGAAGCTTCATAACTTAGAAACAGGTGGAAAAACTGTTATGCAAGAGGTCATATCTGAGTGCGTGCACACAGTGACCATGTGGTGAGAGATCATGAGTTCCCCACTTACCACGTCGTTCTCTGTCTCATCTTTTTAACCCCTTTGTAGTTTTTTTCTCGGCCCTGCATTCATTTGTGGGTTCAAATACGAGAAGTAAGATATATTTATGTAGCCCTGACTTGAATACTGTGGCCTTGTACATGTGTAGCGTGAGCGTGAAACTGGACATTTGCTTCTTCAGCTCCGTTAACTGAAATACGATTTTGAGAGATGTGGCGTTATGAAAGCATCTTACGCAATGTGTATCCTCAGTTCTCACAAAGTAAACTGAAGTTTCGAGCTATTTTGGAATGAGTTTGGTTGTCTTGAAAAGTTTCGAGCGATGTTGTCTTGTCTTTTGTTAGTGTTTTTCCATAAATCTTAAATCTGTCTACATGTACTTGAGTTGATGAAGAGTTTCATTGAATTTGTCATAAACAGTAACAAGAGAAATGAGATCAAATACAATTTGATTCGATACCACTGCCATTCAGTTTTTTTTTTCTTTAAACATCAAAAATGATCATGCCATTTATCAAAGCATTTTGACAAGATTGTGTTATCTAGCCAGGCTGTTACAGTATGCGGTTTCCCAATTTCCTGACCGGGAGATCTCAGTTTGTCTGTTTGGCTTGTTTTTCAATGCTTCCTGAACTTAACGATGTTCTGTTACTTTTTCTTTCCACTTATGTAAATCATCTTGGAAACAAACTCTGCTTTCCATTTCTGTGCTGTTGACAGTCATTTACTTCCGATCCCTGGTTCGACATTTATTTATTTATTTATTTTTTAAATAGAAACAAGTCCTGCTTTTCTCTCTATTTGTGCTGGTATCCTCTTCAGCATACTTTGGCACATCAAGCGGACCCAGCATTCTCTTTGATCCCAAGATGCCCTTCAGTTCGTTGTCCTTGGGTGTGTGAACCAAATTATGGAAATGACCATTCAACCATACTGGTTCATTGACCTGGAATGAGCGACAAAAGGACATGAAATTGCGAGGACTAGTTATGCAATAGGAGATTTTAAAACTATTTTAAAAGGCGACAAACGCATCGCTCTCGAATTGTGTGGCTTTGTCTGACAATTTGCCAGTAATCTGAGCCCGTTGGAATGTCTTTAGCAGTGTTTTATCTCTGCCCTTTCTTGGTCACATAGCTCTTGTAAAGTGGATGTAATGTCAGTGATGCTAATTTGGTTGGATACATGATTGAGTACAGGGGGATTGAATACAAGCAAAGCAAGTGTAGTCACTCCAAACTTGCTTTGGCCCATTATCCTCCTTATTGAAAATGGAGGGTAGGAGGACTATTTCAGATTTGGAATTGTACCAAAACCTGAAATATCGGTTGTACAGCACTGTTTCCATTAGAGAAAAGACGCAGAAGCAAACAACAATGTGCACATCGGAGAATATATGACGGGACCAGAGCCAAGGGCTGTGTCCCAGAGGATGATATAATATTGACTGAACCGTTCTTAAGCCTTTTAAAATATTAGATGTCACAATATATTGAGCTGTTGCGATGAGTTTCTTTCAGGTGAAAGCTCTAAATGCACGGTGGATCAGCATCCGGTCACCTTGGACCCATTAAATGGTTTAAATACAGTCAAACCTCGACGGTTGAACACAATCTGATCGACCTTCAGTTTGCTCAGTATTTTGCAATGTTTTCCTATAACAATAATGGGAATGCTTTCAAACTACCCTTAAAGTCATTTTAAATGGAAAATAAATGTCTAGTGAATTTGACCCACCACAGAGAAGAGTGTTCATAACCCTGCCAAATTTGAATAATGCCAAAATTCATCATTTAAAATAAGGGTTGAAAATCATGAGAAATTGAAAAGCGGTCTTCCATTCTCAGATGCTGTGCCCACTGATTGTACTGAAACCACAACGTGCTCAACTATCAATCAAACAGCACTAAGTTGAGTGTCCTTCTTGGGCCGACTCAAGTTTGAGCCGTGAAATTATATTGGCTAAAAGCCTTTTGTGGCTTTAAAGGCTTTAAAATATCCCACTGGAGGTCTTTACATGCCACGACGAGAGGCGCTAGCCACCAGTTAACCCGCAAACTAACCGTGGCTCCTCCTGGCTAACGGATAGGTCACGAGGTTAGACGTGGGGCCCCCTCTTCGCTAGAGTGTCGTCGGTGTGTGTAGGTCAACATAACAGACACTTCAGGGAAGGTCAACTGCTTATTAAACACAATACACAAAACAAAACAGGCTGTGGCTCACATTTCATGACAGAAATTTGACCACATACTTCCTCCTAGTTGTACAACCACATTGCGTTGTGTTCCAACGTGGTATGGCTGCTTCAATAGTAAAGTTAATCATACTTGGAATATTATAACGACAATGAGTTGCTCTGTAGATTGCGACATCCAGGGAAGATGCATTTTCAGGTTGTAACCATAGCTTTGAGCATGCTTGACACCTCTCCAGTCACACCTTCTGTCTCTGATTGGTCGTTTTTCCTCGGGTGTGCTGGTTTCGTGCAAATCAATTTAGAACCACAAGATGGGGCCAGAGAGAGGACAGATTTTTTTTTCATGGATCATTTTATTCATGCACTAATATCAGGTCATACTGACAATCTTCACAAATGTGGGGAAAAAAAGTGTTTTTGTTTTTTGAAAAATGCAAACTCCCATAAATGGACAATTTTCCAAGAAACATTTTTAACAAGCTTTGTAGCCGTCGAAGCGTAAAAATAATGAATTTTAGTTAGACGTAAGTGTCAAACTACTGTATTTGTATTTTTGGTGGGTTAGAGAGAGACGCACCTTAAAGCAGGTGCTGGTTGAGAACGTCTCCCTACTGTGATGCTAAGAAAGAAGGTTCAGTTTTTCAGTTTTGCCCCCGGTATGTCTGCTAGTGTTCTCCTGTCTCATGCAGTGCCTCCATGTCGGCTCCATTTGAGCCCCCCTATCTCTCCCTCCTCCTCAGCACAGACCCTCCAAGTGGCACCATTGGTACTTTTTCATAGGGAATGATGTCATTATATTCCACCCCCCACCCTCCTCTCCAAATAAAACCCAGTCTGCTGTTCAAAAGCAAGGCCGGGCACGTGAATGATTCAGCAAAACGTGACCGTCGACCACATTTGTCAGCTTGTTTAACGTCTGTGTCCTCCGCCAAGCGAGTGTGAAATGAGTCAGGCACGACAGCACTCATGCGGGCTGATGAGAGTTTGCATGCACGTGATTTTTCATGCAAGATTGCGGTCACCCCCCTCTTGTTTTCTGCGTTATGATATCTTGACTCATTTCATCACTCTGGGGGCTGTGTCTCCAGAAGGCTTGTTGCATCTGAGGGTAGACATCTCACAACAGGTCTCATAAAATAATGATGCTGCTGCACTCTCACACACCTCTGTGTATCTGGACTCTATCCCAAAGCACTCTCATGCCTCTCAGAGATTCTCCTATCGACAGTGGCTGGTCACATGGAGTGTGTGTGTGTGACTGGCTGTGCTGTCGTCTTCTTTTTCTGGAGAGCTCCTACCCTCACCCAACGTTTTTTTTGTTCCATTTCTTTGGGATGACTGATCACTGACCCATAGGTACTGTTTATTTTCTTCCACTTACATATTGATCTATATCTCCACAGTTGTTGCTGTGCACAGGTGCAAGAGAAGCCATCTCTATTTTGATGAGCAGGAACTTGATACGTGTGTGTGCAGCAGGACTGCATTGGGTGGAAGAAAGTGCTACCTCATTGGGTTAGATGTAGCACGACATGACACCTGATTCCATCTCCCCGGCTCCAACATGTTTACAACTGACTCTGCTGCCCCCCTGCGACTGAAAATACAACAACAAGCTTTTTGATTTTGCTGCTTCCGGTCTCTCGGAGAACTTCAATGATGGCTCTGTGGACGAATCCATCACACATCTTATGAAGACCATATTCACAATCGGTCTACAATGGACCCCTGCTATTTTCATTGGACCGGTGGTATAGTGGTTAGCACGTCTGGCTCATAAAAAATGAAAATCTGTACAGGTGCTTGTCAAAAAAATTGGAATATCATGAAAATGTTGATTTATTTCAGTAAAGTGGAGCGGCCCGGCGTTATAGTGGTTAGCACATCGACCTCACAGTTCGATTCCAACTCCAGCTTTCCTGTGTGGAGTTTGCATGTTCTCCCCGTGCCTGCGTGGGTTTTCTCCGGGTACTCCGATTTACTTCCACATTCCAAAAACATGCATGGCAGGCTGATTGAACACTCTAAATTGTCCCTAGGTGTGAGTGTGAGCGCGGATGGTTGTTCGTCTCTGTGTGCCCTGCGATTGGCTGGCAACCGGTTCAGGGTGTCGCCAGCCTTATGCCCAAAGACAGCTGGGATAACATCTTGTATGCCCCGAGACCCTTGTGAGGATAAAGCGGTTCAGAAAATGGATGGATGGATGGATATTAAAAAAGTGAAACTTGTGTACTGCATGCTTTCATTCCACACAGACTGATGCATTTCAACTGTTAATTCATTTTAATTTAGATGTTATATCTGGAAACGAATTAAAAAAAAAACAATTTTGCTATCTCAGAAAATTACAATGCTTAAGACTACACAAAGAAAGGAGTTTTCGAAATGTTGTCCAACCGAAAAGTATAAACATGAAAAGTATGTACATGGACAGCTCTCGATACTTAGTTGGGGCTCTGATAGCACACAGAGAGAACATGCCAACTCCACACAGGAAGGCCAGAGCCTGAAT
>CAAKHF010022378.1:108835-123004 GCA_901007745.1 Hippocampus kuda | reverse complement strand
ATGAAGAAGTCAAGAATAACACTTTATTCAACTTTTATTGAAGTGATTGTCATGAGGGGGTTGGCAACAAGAAAATGCTTTCAATATGTCTTTTATTTATCACATGTGAGAATTTTAAATTTTGGCACAGATTTTAGCAAGCATCATGGAAGTTGATTTGCGGGCCACATAAAATGATGCGGCGGGCCAGATCTGGCCCCCAGGCCTTGAGTTGGACACCAGTGGTTTAAATCAAGCTGAGTTGAGTTTATAGTGTTTGCCTATTGAATGGTGATGTGCGTTCAACCACAACAGGTAACATTCAGGATGCATGTGGTCTGCTTGGCATTTTACAAAGCCATTCACTTCATGTTATCGTAATTCTTATTGAGGCTGGTTATTCATTTAAAAAAAAAAAAGCCAAAGAAAAAGTCATCATGTTGAGCCTTTGATGTCTGCTGAACTGAGGTCTCATGCTGCAGGCTTAGCAGGATCTGGAACCTCTCTCTACCTCGCTGCACTGATCCGATGACAATTCAGCGAGGTGAGGTTCATGCCTGGTGAAGTACTGACTTTCGAATCCGATTTCCACATGTGTTAGCGTGGCAGCCTGACATTGAAAACTGCGGGGTGGAAAAAAATAACATCAGCATTCTTCTCGTATTTGGCCATGAGGACCATTACATTGCCAGCAGTGATGAGATGTCTTTATTTATTCAGTAGGCTACTCATTAAATTACGAAGTGGTGAGCATTAAAAACATGAATTTTAATTAGCCAGCCCTTACGGGTGGACAGTACTAGGCGGTTTGAAGCGGATATTTAAATTATGACGAAGGTCCTTTATTTATTTATTTATTTATTTTAATTCAGATCACATTTCAATTACCATGTTTACGGAGAGACGTAGCCTACGTAATTTGTTCCGTGTTTGGTTTTTATTTGGAGCAAAATCTTACAATCAACAAAAAAAAAAAAAAAAGCAGGATAGAACGGGAAACTGCAGTGCGGTTATTTATTTTGTTTAATTTTTTTTTAGCTGCAGTTTGATGCAATTTAAGTGACTGAAACGTTATATTGTAAAATATACAGTATCTCAAATCTGACAAAAACATAATATACAAACAATAGGTAAAAAAAAAAAAAATGACGCATCAAAGTTTTTTTTATTTATTACATGCTATATATATATATATATCTATATACATAGATATATATATAGATATAAAATTATAATTTCCCATGGTTGACCCGTGGTTGACCCGTGGTTAGTACGTCGGGCTCACAGTGCAGATGTACAGGGTTCAATTCCGGCGGCCCCGCCCTCGCTGTGTGCAGTTTGCATGTTCTCCCTGTGCCTGCGTGGGTTTTCTCCGGGTACTCCGGTTTCCTCCCACATTCCAAAACCACGAATGGCAATTTAATGGCACACTGTCAATCGTCCTAAGGAGTGAGCGTGAGCGCAGATGGTTGTTCATGTATTTGTGCCCTGCGATTGGTTGGCAACCAGTTCAGGGCGTACTCGCTTACTGCCCGAAGACGGATGGGGTTGGCTCTAGCACGCACCGCGACCATTGTCAGGAGAAGCGGATCAGAAAATGGATGGATGGATGGATGGATGAAGCCAATTTGGTGTTTGCCGGAGGTTGGTGCATGTTATTTACATTGTAACTGCCTCCATCCAGCCTCGGCCATATTGATTAGACACAGTGATCCGTCTTTGTAATGGAGTCAAAGCAGACAGCTGGAGACACTGTTGAGCAAAAAAAAAAAAAAAAAGCCATCAAACCCCCAACAACCCCCCGCCGCTCCCGGAAAGTAGGATATGCTGCAGATCAAATAGAAAGCACTTAAATATTTTACAAATGGGGTCAAATATTGTCCCATTTAGACATTTGACCAAGATAAAAATACCCTTGATTCCATTCCTGATATTTGACGACTCTTCCTCAAGTGAACCATAATACACAGAAATTAAAATGTTTTAGAAAAGTAATTATTTTGTGCATGTTCGTGTCCACTGAGGCTGTGATGAGTCAAATTACACCCTTGTCTAGTAAAATGGATTTTAACCTGATTGGTGTGTGTGAACTCAAGCAAAAATGTGAGAATGGTGGAAACAGCGAAATTTTTACCATCGATGTGTATATTCTCAATGCAAATGTTCCAGAACTGTCTTCCCAACATATTTGCACATCTTTCCAAAAAAAACACACCCCTGATTGTCTTTGATGGGTCATGGTGGAGCAATCTTCAAACCATGATGAATAAAAGAGCATAAGAATCGACCGACATTCTTAACCTGGAGAGCAGACGTCACAGAGTGCCTTCACGCACGCCATTTTGAATAGATTAAACCTCCTTCCGCATCTATCAGTAAAGGCTCCGCAGCAGTGTAGTTGATCTTTTTAGCATCTACTAAAAACTTCAACTTAGAGCATTGAAAGATAAACAGGCAGGCGAAAATTCACGCAAAACTTTTGAAGTGATTGACCATTTGGACCATTCACAATGCCTGGAAAAAAAAATACGATTCATCACATCCAAAAAGTGTGATGAGAGAGAAGCATCAGCCAATTGTGACGGTGAGCAGCAATGACCCAGAAGCAAGAAAATGCAGAATTGAAAGGAGTTTTGTCATGGGTGACACAGCATGACTCCTTCTTGTGACTGCGTGATGGTTTAGTTAATTTGGCAGACGCATTGCCTCAGTTTGGGGCAAATATCAAATTTGGACAATGATTATTTTGGGAAGGTTAATGAGAGATGAAAGAGACCTTATCTTGCGTTTCTATTTCTCATGAACATGCAAACTTCCGTGTTTGTTTGTATTTACATTTGAAGAGTTTAAGCAGAGCGATATTCCCCGGGCGTCCCTCTTCCACCTCTTCTCCCCTAATCTCCGCCGACTCCCAAGTGAGATAACGGAACTTACTGACATTTAAATATCCCGACTCCTCGCCTGGAATATCAATTAGCCGCCGAGACGACGCTCGTAACTTTTCTCCCTGTCGTCGCTCTCCCGCTGCGCTCGTCACTCCGGCGGCCCGAATGTGTCACACTTCACGCGACCCGAGTTTTTCCCCGAGTTAAAGACCCGAGGGTGAGCCATTATCGTTTTCCAGGCACTTGCGCACCTCAAATCCGATGACCGACGCCTTGCCTTTTGAATGTGTATATTAAGATGGTAATCTTTCAGTCTCTAAGATCCTCGCCGCTCGCGCATGGAAAAATAAGTTGAGCGGCATGCCGAGAGTAAAATTTCTAGGCGAAAATGATGAGAAATTTTCCTTTTTTGCTTTGAGGAACAAGCAGTCTGGAAAGGGTTGCATCAATCTGCATACATCAGCGAATGTAACCACGAGCTTGCCCCAATAAAGCCATTCATCCTCTCTTTGTCAAGACGCTCTGTCAACTCACCGTTCTCTCGGCCTGGCAAGAATGTAAAATTATTACATTATTCATTCTATTTATTATGGTGTCGATTGAACCGCGATGGAGCCACTTTGTGTTTTTCATCTCGCGCACACTGAGACACTCTCACATATGCTAATTCCAAGAAACACTTCAACGGTTATTCTTCCCCTGATAGATTTATGCAGTCAATTCAAACACAGTGGGAATTAGTGAAGCCCCTCCAGCAAATCAGTACAAAACTTCGCAAAATAAGTCCAAGATATGAAATTCCACTTCGTGACTCCAGAACCTTTGGACTTGGTTTCGAGCTTCGGAAGAGTCGTAGAGAGAGCAGAAAGAGGCAAAATGAAGGACAATCGGATGCGAAAGAGACAAAGCAGTTGCAGCGGCGATAAGAGAGGTGATTAGTATGCCGCCTGAAGATAGGCGGCATACAGTCGGCAATGGAGCAACTTCTCTCGGATGAAAATGACAGATATGTCTGGAATGTACAGTGGCCCTGTCACTGGCAAATTTGCATGAAGGCAAATCGCCCCAGCAGTTAAAGTCATCCCAGGTCATCCTTTGCTGTGTTATCCTCTTACCTACCAGTAGTTCAGATTTGTCCTCTGTAGAGGTACATTTGTGAACCTAAATATCTCCCACCCAGTGCATCCAATCGCATTAACTGCTTTTGTGACTCTAAAGAGGACATTCAAAGCTTTCCAATGATACCAAATTTGTAGGGGTTCGAAAAAGTAAGAAAATGGCTTCCCGCAGTGCAATCACTTTTTATGGGAAGAGCAAAAGTAATACTGTTTGTCTTGAAATGCTGTTGGCATTTTATTTATAAGACTCTTCTGAACATGTTAAAGTGTTGTTTGAGTTGTTTGAAGTGTGTTTGAGCCTAGTATTCAAGTGTTTAAAAAAATGTAGTGGAATTTCAAAAATTTCTTTTGGAGTAGTCCAATTACTTCACATAGATTGGGGAATTTCAAAATAAACATTTTTTTTTTCCTGGTAGTCAGGAGGATACGCGGAGGAGCACGTTAGCCCCCAAGAGAATCTCATTGTGAATGAGACTGGCCTGTGCAAAATCTTTGTTGTTAAAATAACAATAATAAGATGATAAGTGGTGGCTCGGTGGACGAATGGTTGGCGCGTCGGTCTCGCAGTGCAGAGGCGCAGGGTTCCACTCCGGCTCCAACCTTGCTGTGTGGCGTTTGCACGTTCTTCCTGTGCCTGCGTGGGTTTTCTTCGGGTATTCCGGTTTCCTCCCACATTGTAAAAACATGCATGGCAGGCTGATTGAACACTCGAAATTGAGGTGTGAGTGTGAGCGCGGATGGTTATTCGTCTCTGTGTGCCCTGCGATTGGCTGGCAACCGGTTCAGGGTGCCCCCCCCCCCCCGCCTACTACCCGAAGCCACCTGTGACCCTTGTGAAGATAAGCAGAAATTAGAAAATGGATGGACTTTTTTTTTGTTTTTGTAAATGTTCCTAAGCATACAGTGTTCTGCAGGGCGGTAATTGTTAAATTTTATTGACAAATGACACTTTTTATCGCCGTGGCAGACATTTGGGGATGGGGGCGTGAAATATTTTCTTATTCCTGGTCATAGCAGAAGATGATTGAGAAGCACCGCCCTCAGGGTAGTTTGACACGATGCTCCCCCGGCAGCCTGAAATGTAGTGCGCTCTGAGATTTTGGGCTTTTTTTTTTTTTCGTTTCTATTCACCAGTGCCAATATTTTCCTGGCCCGTCATGTTTCTCACATTCTGTCAAAGCTTTCTTTCGGATGAAGCATGGACGTCAGGCACGTTCGGGGTCATGTTTGTGGCCTCGCAGTGTTCAATCAAGCAACCCTGCTTGAGCCGGCTCCAGAGTCAGTCGGCGACAGCGCAGGAGGGGAAGGGGCGGGCATGTTTGATAACATGAGTTTTCTGTCAATAAATGAATAACTATTACATCTCTGATACCAAAACATGCAAAACAGCCTGTTATTCGCATCCACGCTGCATAGTGTGCTCCCATTGCCAGAAAATTCTCTCCCTCCGTCTCAGACTCTCGCAGTCACCCCCACCCTCCTTCTCTCTTCTGCTTTCGCACGTTAAGTGTGAGGTGCAGGGAAATACCATCCTTGATCCCACTCTGGACCAAGTTTTGATAGGCCATATTACATCTACTCTTAAGTTTACAGGTTTAGTTGTTACGTTTGTCCACTCTGCGTCCGCTTTTATTTCATATGTGAGTGATGCTGCAGTTGGGAGTCTCTGAATGTGCTCGGTATGTTTATTTTTGATGAGCTCGCTTCCAGCTGAAGCTTCCCCACGCCGCAGTCAACCGGCATCCAAACAAGGCAGACACGGACAGAATAACAAAGCGTGAACTCAAATCTTTTTCGTTTCATACAATTCGCCATCCAGCCCCCGTGTTTTTTTTTTTTTTTGTCCCATCCTTCCTTCCTCTTCTCACATTCTTTTTCACTCCTCACCAAGTCACCTCTCCCTCATCCATCCATCCATCCGTCCTCCTCTCCCTCGCCCTTCTATCTACAGTAGTTGCCTTGGTAACAATACAAAGAGATTTTCTCCACAGCGCTGTCACCGTGGCAACGGTTGGCTTTCCTCCAGGCGTTTTTTTTTTTTTTTTTGGGACGTGCACCGCCTTTCGGTCCACTCCAGCCTGCTGCTTGGTGGCCGCTGTGCGGTCAAGGCCGCGGATGCCACTCTTAAGTACAACTGCTTCAGAAAAGATGCAGACACTCCACCGTGATTGGGCCATCGTTGTCGAAGAGTATCTTAACTTAAAATGCTCCATTGCTTTGTTTCAAGCCTTTGGCTGCAGCGGTTATCAAAGAATCAACTGGCATGCTTTGATCAATTGTTTTCTTTTGCTGTTTCACCCTGCACAAACCAATTGAAAATCACTGATGCAATTTAAGGAAAAAAAAAAAAAAACACCGCTTGGAGTCAAAAGTGCGCGTCGACTGTTATTTTTCATCTTCCCACGCTTACTGGTGATTTTTGATCTGCTTTCGTAAAAGGAGACCATTTTAAGTCCCATTTTTCCGTCTCAGTTGATGGTTTAAAACATCCCGTCACACTTAAACTCTAAGTTGTCATTTTAAATTGACATCGGTAAACACTTTGGGAAAATGTAAATTCTTTTAAATAACATGTCACATCAACATAAGAAAAAAGAAACATATGCAGTATATAATGCCAGCTAATATTGATTGGTGTCAAAGTCAAGGCCCGGGGGCCAGATCTGGCCGCCACATTATTTTATATGGCCCGCGAAAGCAAATCAAGCATTTCAAGTTCCATGATGCTTGCTAAAGTCTGAACCAAATTTTCAAATTGTCATATGTAATTCACAATAACAGTCATTATTCTTGCCTTCTGATTTTAAAGCTAGTTATTCATCAATTTGTTGTAATAAGTGGAGGGGATTAAACATTTATATGGTTTCCCAAAATTCATAACGGCCCTCCAAGGAAAACCGTAACTACAATGTGGCTTGCGACAAAAACGAGTTTGACACCCCTCATGTTGATGATGATTTGGAGATTAAAAAAAAAAAAAGGGGGTCTGAGACCCCATCCAGAGCTCTCGTAATTGCTTGCCACACCCTTTCTGGTGCAACACTGATACTGGGGAGAGATCACAGCGGCAACATGGGATGTGACATTTTCATTGATGATGACAGCGTGTGAAATCCACTCCAGCAGTGGAATTGTATTTTGCATTTTGGCAGGATTTTGTGGGAGCCAAAGGCCAAAATTGGGCACAGGTCCATTGTTTACACATGTAAAATTCTTGTTTTGGCTCCAATATTGGGTGATCTTTGCTTCATAGGAACATCTTGGTTCGAAAACAAAATATCAGCAAGAAGAGATGCCATTATTCTCGAATATGTCATTTTTACTTCAGAAACATAAGCATTCATACAAAAAAAAATTATTTTCATAGCCGAAGCTGTTCCACTCCAGTCCCGCAGGTGATGCTACTTTTTTAATCTTTTTTTTTTGGGCTTCGTAAATATAATTCAGTAGCTTCTGTGTAATACTGCACAATCTGAGAAAATAGAGGCAAGATCACCGTGTTGCCTCTTCATGTTGGAATCAAATGAAAGATGGGTTTAAAATAAATCAGCTGGAGGATTTAAGTGAGCATTTTTCCCCCCATTTCTTGGTGACAGCGAGAAAGCCTAATTTCACCAAGATAATTTGTTTTTGCTCCTGTTTGTGTCCATTTTCTGACAATGCAAGAGTCCAAAGTTACACTGACTTTTCAACCGTGAAATACTTCCTCTTCCCCGAGGAATGTTTTCTCTCTCATCAAGTGACCTTTTCCACTGATTTGCCTGGTTACTCAGCAGCAGGTGGTCGACTGTTGACCGACCACAGATGATGAAGGCCATGTTATTTGGATCAAGAGGCAGTGCTGACTGTAATGTTTGTCAACGTCCCATTGTTCCTTTCCCGATATTTTGCTTTTCGCTACATTAGGTTGAACGCGGTCAGTTAGCACGTTTGTTCCACTGCATTCACGTCGTCTCGATCCATTGCGACAGTGAACACAACTGATGTTAAGTCTCATATTTATCAATTCATTCTATTGTTTTGACAGCTGGTGTATGAGTGTTGACATTTACCGTAGTGTAGCGTGTGTGTGTGTGCACGTGTGTGCGGTCCTTTTAAATTAGTTTGGCCCGTTAGTGATCCGTTTCCTGTTCGAGAGGACGAAAGGAGACCTGCTGATGAACCATCTGGCATCCAGGTGGATCTCAGCCTTAGTTTCTCCGTTTGCATGTGTGTGTTTATCCGTCTGTGTCTCCCACTCTTATGAAGTTAGTCTTCACTCTTGCCCCCGAGGCAGTTTCCCGACCCCTGAAGGCAACACACTTGTCTCCCCTCATACTGATGACCCTGTTCAGCGGGAAGTAACAAATCTCTCTTTTGTCATTGGCCATCACTTGTGTCCCAGCACGGGTCCCCAACCTCTGGGCCGTGGCCACAGAGAAAGCAGCTCATATATGTCCATTTTTAGCATGGTCTGGCAAATCCACAGAGATTTTTTCTGGGTTTTTTGGGTTTTTTTTTTTTGTGGGAATTGGATTTGGGCATGACTGTCCGGTAGTCGACTGGTTAGCGCGTCAGCCTCACAGTGCAGAGGTGCAAGGTTCGATTCCGGCTCCGGCTTTTCTGTGTGGAGTATGCATGTTCTCCCCGTGCCTGTGTGGGTTTTTTTCCGGGTATTCCAATTTCCTCCCACATTCCAAAAACATGCGCGACAGGTTAAATTGTCCCTTGATGTGATTGTGAGTGTGGATGGTTGCTCGTCTCTTTGTGCCCTGCAATTGGCTGGCAACCGGTTCAAGGTGTCCCCCGCCGACAGCCCGAAGACAGCCGGGATAGGCTCCAGCACGCCCCGCGACCCTTGTGGTTCAGAAAATGGATGGATGGATTTGGGCGTCACGATGGCCTGCCGTCACTGTCGGACGAGAGGTCAAGTGTGATAGATCGATCGATCGATCGAGTGTGATAGACCGATCGATCGAGTGTGATAGATCAATCGATCGAGTGTGATAGATCAATCGATCGAGTGTGATCGATCGAGTGTGATCGATCGAGTGTGATAGATCGATTGATCGATCTTATCAATCTTATCTATTTATTTAATGCTGCTTGTTCTCAATAGTGTCAGAGCTGACAGTGGCCAAGGGGTGTGGAACACCCTGGACTGGCCGTCAATGAATCCTGGTTTTTAGTATTCAATACAGTGTAAGAAAACGGAGCATTTTTTTGCTTAAATATTAGATTTTGCACATGACCTTTTCCCACTCCAGATAAAAAGTACCTTCAATGTTTCATTCACTTTTTTTCCTTTTAACTCTGAGAACCTTCTTTGTCTGTGCCTTTTTTTTTTCCTTGTCGAATTTGAAATCAGCAAATTCCTCTTTCAGCATTGGCCTGATTTTCAGTGACTGATGTTCTTTAAAAAAAAAAAAAAAAATCCATTTTATGACATTCGTTATAGTAG
Organism: Hippocampus kuda; assembly: GCA_901007745.1. Classification (NCBI taxonomy): domain Eukaryota; kingdom Metazoa; phylum Chordata; class Actinopteri; order Syngnathiformes; family Syngnathidae; genus Hippocampus; species Hippocampus kuda. The sequence continues at coordinate 113,582 of CAAKHF010022378.1, read as the reverse complement.
TTAACTTCTGAAGATGACTTGACTCATATTGCTATTCTCATCTTTTATCCATTCGTGTGCAAGTCCCATTTCAGTATTAAATAGTTGCTTTGCGCAAGATTTGGGATCCAAAACAGCAACGTGAGCTGTAACACAAATGAGCAGAACTTGCAAATAAAACGAAATTGCTCTGTGGAATAAATAAAACTGCGATCCAAACAGGATGAGGAATAAGACTGTATATTCCGACTGTTAGAACAAAGCGCTCCTTTGGATGTGCGGTTCAAACAAACTGTGGTACGAGACGACAAAGTGTGTCCCCGCGTCACTGTGAAGGTTTCCCTCTTGGCTGTACATCACTTTTCCTTCACAGATAAGAAGCGTCTGACTCCTCCTCGTCTGGAGCTACTACGGAAATGGTTCATTTTTGCAAATTCTGATATGGGGGCTCTGGGCCATGAAAATATCACGTGGTGTGTGTGTGTGTGTGTGAGAAGTCGTGTGCCATCTCACTTTAAAATTCATGTGTGGCGCTGTAAAATGTAATTCCTCAGCAGTCATGGAAATATTTTGCTATTTTACGATTACAGAATGAAATGATTAACTTGGAGAAGGAGGGGCATCACACACACACACACACACACACACACACACACACACACACAGTCGGCCCACAATATTACAACCACTTGCACAAGCTCATGAGATGTCGGACAAGTGATGTTGGCAAGATGTCACAACTCCATCGGCTCCAAAGATGTCAGTTATGAAAACATGAACCCAAAGTAGATTAGCAGGCGATATACCGTATTGGCCCGAATATAAGACGGCCCTGATTATAAGACGACCTCCTCTTTTTCAAGACTCAAGTTTGAAAAAATGACTTTTTGAACACCAAATAAATTTTTACACAGAAAATAATTACAGTACAGAAACAAATGACTATAAATCTTAATGTATGAACATTTAAATATGTAAACTAAAGTGCATTAACATTCGTAAATGAATGGCTTCTGGTTTTTGAAATGTAAATGACATCATAACTTCTCCTCAGCTGCCGGTTAACCTGGCCGATCTTTGACCCACGTTTCTCCATTTTCTGTAATCCCCAATTATTTCTTCTCTTTTCTTTCTTACCGCTATTTTTTATTTTTTGTCTTCGTGCTATCGCTATTTTTATTCTTATTCTTCATGACAGGGGTTCGCTTTGGCCTGGGGAGTCAAGTTCAATATTCGCTTCAATGGTATCTGGCGCCATCTAGCGTTGTGAATGAGTATAATGTCTAGACCCCGAATATAAGACGACCCCCCACTTTTTCAGTCTTATTTCAATGCAAAAAACACCGTCTTATATTTGGGCCAATACGGTATTTTAATTTTGGACCTTCGTTGTTTTCAAATCTTTGAAATGCTTCCATCAATTTTTCCATCAGTTTTTATTTCATTTTTTTAAGTCCAGATTGCATAATTTAAGAGGCATTCAATTTTGCAATTTTTTTGCTGATGTAGATGACGAAACTAGAGGACCACTCCATAATCCAGAATATTTTTGGGGGAGGTCGAACAGATTCGGTAGAAAGCTTTGTGTCGATTTCAGTCCTGTGTATTATTTCCTCATCACCAAAAGTACCGGCAATGTGCGTAAATAGCATCAATGCACAATGTGCAAATGCATGTGTCCACTATGACGCTTTTCTTGGCCCTGAAGGTACAATTGGAGTACAGTTAAAAGATCGCTTTTAGTATTTTCTTCCTCTCTCTCTTTCTCTCTCTCACCCTCTCTCGCTCTCTCCTCTCTTTCTTTTTTTTTTCATACCTTGTATGGTTCACTTCAAGGTAAGAGTAAAACAATTTATAACCAAAACAGTGGCTGCAATTGAGCGTGGCGGGGATGTTCTCGGTTAGGTTCAAAGATAGTTCAACTCTCGCTGGCTTTTGGATTTGCTCGCATGGCGCAAAGCAACACGGAAAATGTGAGAGAGGAGCTGCACTTCAAATACTGGAACACTTCCAATGTCGTGTTCAACGTTTTGCTCTGTCGTGTCCAATTTAGCAGGGCTTTGCGCAATATTTGTGTCATAGGCTGCACCGGAATTAAATACGGCAAGATTTGCAAATATAATGATAGATTCACTTCAAGATATTCTACTGAACGTTATGTAATTACTTTGAGGAAGAGTCCCGTGACAATGCAGAAAATTGGAAGGATCTAAAGGGGAGTACACGCACGCAAACCGATAATCAGGCCTAATCCACTCCTCCCTGCCGTTTTCCGCTGCGAGTCAGAACTCCTTCAAAACGTGTTCGATATTTCTGATCAAAGCGAATCCTCGTGTAATCAACACCAAGGTTGGCAGAGACATGAACTTGGGGATTGCGACATGAAACGGAATGAGAGCCAATTAGGAATCGCACCGTTGCCTCGCGCAGACAGCGCCGCAACTGGTTGTGTCGAGTGTTCGTGTCGATCCAGTTACCGACCAATTTCATTTTTATTCGGGCCAAAGGCTAAGTTTTAATTAATTACTTTGGTTACTTTCAAAAGTAAACATTCAAATAAGATGTACATAAATACATTTGTATATGTGATGGGCCGTGTTGGCGTGATGCAGTGCAGTTCGTCTCCACTCCAGAAAAACAACAAGCGTGCAAAATGAACACAGTTTGTTTTCCTGATTCGGCTCTATTTCTGTGAATCAGATCAATCTCGTGTGACATAAGTGCTGTGCGCTCAGACCAGGTGTGAGTAAATTTGCAGACAAGCGCATGCCGGCAACATCTGAGAGAGGGAGGGCTGCGCTGCTGTGCGAGTGATCACGGCCAAATTCAATCATGGCCAATCAAAACTGCTGCGCTCACCATCTTTGAATGCAGTGTGCTATTCGCGCATTCGATTCTCAACATGGCCAGTCGGAGACCGCCCCCACCCCCCACCCAGTCGTTCATGTCTCTGGTGAAGGTGTAAAGGCAAAGGAACAAACAAAGAGGCAAATAGAAATGATTTTTGCAGAAGTCATCTTTTTATTGCCACGTAAGAAAGTCGGCTATAGAACAATAATAATATATTGTTGGGTGACAAATCAACAACAAAAAGAACCAAAAATATCCCCTACAACCCCGCCCCCCTGACCCCTGTAAAAAGGAAAACAAAACAAACAAACAAAAAAGTTCATTCTTAGCAACACTATGGTAATATATTTTGTGACTAAACATCTGCTATGTCTTTTTCTAACAATAGTCGAGTTGTACCAAAATACATTTTTCTCATAACTTCATTTCACAGAATTCAAAGTCAGTAAATGGTGAGAGGACAACAGGGCATCACGGTGCATATTCGAAGCTACTGTGCAAACAATAGCGGGAGATGGGCTTCTACCATCGAAAATATGCTCGACGAGCCACGTGGAAATGCAGTTTCAGGGCCATTTGTATTCATATACACATATGCATAAATACCACAAACCGGTCTGGACATAAAAAATAAAATATCAAATTGAATCTTGTACAGTATATCTTTGTTTCGAGTACACGGTGAGCACGCAAAATGAGCCAATCAGTTCGTTCTTGGGAAAAAAAAAAAAAAAAAGATTAGCTTGCTAGTGGATCGTAATCGTCCCACAAATAGCTTATCGATTCTGCTGCAGTCAGGGGAAATCCCTCGACTCTGGAAAAGGCAGAAATTAAATGTAGCATTTTTGTTAACCGACAATCCGGATGAAGAACATCGCAGGAGCAAACCCCCCCCCAAAAAAAAAATATATTTTTTTTTTTTTGTCATGTGCTAAAGCTAAAAGTGAAAACAATTCACATACTGTACAGACGGATGCTATACAAACTTGTAAACATTGTTGACAACTCACCACCCCCCCCCCCATCTTGATGTTATGGGAGTGGGGAAGGATTTAATTTTTGATCATAAAATAAAATCTGCTAACTAAAGTTGTTTGAGCCCTTTGGAGTCACCACTGTCCAGACTTTATAATTTGCTTTCTATCATAAAACTGCTGCTGTGTTTTTTTTCTTTATTTTTTTTAAATGGGTGATTATGTGAGCGGGGGTAAGGGAGGGGGGGGGGTTCCTCTTCACTTGGAAATGAATATATACAGACTACAAACAAGTTAAATTACAAAGGAATAAGGAAAATAGTGAAACTATTTTGAGAATAAAGCAAAACCTAAAATAAATATGGAAACCTTGCTATTCTGAAGTGTCTCATTTTTATGATAAAACCGATTTGAATTCAGATTAGAATTTTGTGAGAGCAAATCCAATTATCGTGAATTACAATAAATTATGAAATTATAATATGAGGAGAAAAAAAAAAGAATATCAAAAAAATTGAGATTCTATGAGAGGAAATAATCACAGTCAACACTCACTTCATAATGTTACAACAATAAAGCATAAATATTTCTTTGAAAAAATAACCACGATTTTCATGACGTTTACTTTTCACTTGGATAATTTTTGCTACGTTTTTGTGTTCAGTGTGGTCCTTTTTGTTTTTTTTAAATAGCGTCTACGATCACGCATGTCAACAGTCATGTCAGATTCCCAAATTTCCTTCTGGAGCCGAGCGTCTTTGCACCTCCAGCAATATCAATTATTCAACGCTTCCTCCCTATGGAGAGTTGACACCGTCTCCCTTTTTCAGTCTCGTGTTAACACTGTGGAGTTGCGGCACGGCCTCTTGTCAGTATAAAGGTTTTGGTGGTTCAAGATCACAATGAGAGCATCCGAACCCCCCCCCCCCCCCCCCCCCCCCCCC
>CAAKHF010022378.1:73877-98188 GCA_901007745.1 Hippocampus kuda | reverse complement strand
ATGTCAACTTCCATGATGCATGCTAAAATCTCAACCAAAATTTACAATTCTCCTATGTAATAAATAAGAGACATATTGTAAGCATTTTTTTGTGACCAAACCCCGTCATACAGAACTTAAACAATAGTTGAATAAACCATGATTATTGATTTTTTTTAAAGTGGTTTCAGTCATAACGGCCCTCCAAGGGAAAAGGTAACTAAAATGTGGCCAGACGGCAAAAATGAGTTTGACACCCGTGGTCTAGAGTCTTAAATCTCAACCTAGCTTGCGTGTTTTTTGTCAGATGAGAGAAAACCCACACAGGAAGACCAGCGATTTAAATCTTGAACCTTAGAACTGCGAGGCAGCATCGCAACCACGATACTTACCGCGTTGCATTTATTTCAATTAATTTTTTTTTTTTTCTGGTATTCAAGTTAGCTTGGAACCATGAACAGCAAGGAACCATCGCAGTCGAGTAATTGCCGGAATAAGTTTACACTGCGCATGCAAATAGAATTGTGCTTGGCCATGGCTTACCTCTTACAAGCGTGCTAGGAGAAGGAAAGTTTAAGCTGAACACAAGCCATACCCGACACTAATTGTTAAGTGGACACAAGCACAGAAAAAGATTGTTTGTATTTATTCCCCTGTTTTTTTGTTTTGTGGGGTTTTGTTGTCTGACAGCATGCAAGCCAACAATATTGATCATCTCCGCCTTTTTCATCTGTCGTTCTCCAAAGATCTCCAACACACGCGCACACACACATTCACCCACAATATATTGTGAGTTTCTGTTAATTATGGGAATGAAAATTCAAGCTTTGTTTTTTTTTTTTTCTGGATGTGATTAAATATCGACACGCAGACTTATCTTAAGAACGTGTGCCAATTTGGGGTGTTTTTGGGAAGGTGGGACGGGGAGGGAAGTTCAAAGCCCTTCTTCTGAAGCATTTAATTGAATTTGTCATACGTTAACATTGACTGCAGCCTTGTTTGGGGTCAAGCAACTCCTTTACTTTTCACAGGAGCCCAAATGGGCAGCAGTAGCGAAACATTTTTCTTAGCACATTATGGATTTTATTGAGCTGAAGTGCCCCTTACTAAAATTCCATATCCTATCAGAGCTCAAGTGCATCTCCTTGCTTAGCCTTATTTTCAGGCTCTCCGCCATCAGCTGATTTGAATCCTTGAAGGTCAATGCAATGGCAGCAAAGAATTTCAAAGCCTTTCAAAACTCAATATAAATCAGACATGAAAATGGAAAGCGGTGTGATGACTGGTAGGTTTGCATCATTACATTCTAACAAATTGAAGATTTTGTTGTTTTTTTTTAAAATCTTTTACGCCACATTTTCAAGATCCATGTGACAACTGCGCGTTTGTTCTTTTTTAATCAAAATATCATGACATGTAGATACAATGAATACCACTTGCATCCTCCAATATATTTTAGTGAAAATCCAGAATCTACTTTAATCAGCAATCTGGTCAAGCAGTTGAACTATCAGTAATTTTTTTTAATTTATTTTTTTTATTTTTTAAATAAATGCCCCCTTTGTTATCATTTCCTTAATAAGCAATGCCATTTCTATTTAAATATTTAAATAAATCCCAGATACTGGAGAGAACAATGTAATATATATATATATTTTTTTTTTCTTCTTCTTTAGCCATTAAATACAAAAGTCACGCAGAGCTCTGTTTTTCCATGTTAACAATGCCCTGGAAACAAGAGTAAAATGGCAAAAACATGAGTGCTGATATCATCATCATCATCTCAGTCTAGTAGCGCTCGCTTTGAACCGAAATGTTGGTGGGTGCCTTGTGGCAGTGGACTAATTTGCATCAGGTCCAGAGCAAGCCAACATTAAGCAGGTCACAGAGTTCAGAGCAGTCCGGATAGCCTTATACTTACTATGAATAATCAGCATGTCACAGCGAGCAGCCTAATAATCTCGTATTTTATTAGGAGCCATGTTATCTCACAGTGCCTATTTTTGTTCTCTGACCTTTTTTGCTTTTTATTGTGTTGTGGACAAATTGCAATTACACAGCAGCACAAACGAAAGAGCTCCACCACGTAAGAAATGCAAATATGTTGAGCAAAACACATAACGAAGTCAGCCTCCTATGGCGCATGAAATAGAATACATGGTTAATTTGCTTGAAAAATGCTTGTGTGTTCCAACTGATCATTTGGATCTGTGCCATTTGCTTCCACTTTATTATTGTGTGAGCTCGACCTACTCTCTCTATCAGGCTAACAAAGGCGGTGCACAGAAAACCCAAATAAAATACAAAAGTAAGGCAAATTCAGGAGTATGTCACACACTGATAGCAATTTCAGCCATGTTTAGTAGCTTTGGAGGCCAACAAAATGTCTTATCTTATTCATATCATCCAAAAACTTGGACAGCAAAAAGTTTTAAAAAGTCACATTTTACAGTTGTTAGAAAATATGTTGTTCCCTTTACTTTGTAAAAGTGTGGCTTGAGGGGTTGGAAGAGGAAAGACTTATTAACTGAACCACACAGGCTGCCGACACAATTTATTTCCGCAAAAGCTTGGAGGGGACTGGCTCGTATGAATTGGTGGGGAAGGTGAATTTGTCAGTGAGGGATGAAATTCAGCATACTGGTCTGAATTTGGATTCCCGTGTTACCTTTCAATTGACCAAAATTAGTATGGCGATGCCCGTCAAACATCAAGCCAGACACGAACGTGTCTGGCTTGTTTATAACAACCCTCCAATATGGCCGCCGGTAGTGCATTGTGGGTAATTGCTAAACGGATGGAGCCCTCTATAGCATAGTGGTTAAAAAGTGAGATACACAAGGCTTATCTGTCACGTGAATCAACTTCACTTCGTTATAAGCATTTGATTTTTGGGGGTCTACATATATATATATAATATAAAATGTATATGCGCGCATACAGTGGAACCAATTAGCACTATAATTTGCACTGCTGTTCTCTGACCATAACTATCCTGATCGGCCGGACGAAGATCTACTCTCGCTCTCAAGTGGATGACACTGTCTGAAACACTAAGTCAAAGACAAACACAAGGAAGAGCAGTATTGAGTTTCGTTGGTGGCACAGATTAGCATTAGCGATAACCACAGGTTGTAATGTGGGGCTAGGGGTGTTTGGCAATGTGGTCAAATGCAAATAGCTGGACACTGACTGACAATTTTAATTGGTGATGAAATACGGACTCGACAAGTGTAAAAGTTTTGTCTTTTGTTGTCTTTACAAACACTCGCTTAATTTCAACACTCGGGGCTCCGCTTTGGCAAATGGATGCTGTTTGTCTGCCTCATTCAATCCCTTTGCGGCACATCTGGTCATCATGGTGATTAAATCTCAACTCGTAACTGGCCCAGCGTTACATGGAGCAGGACAGTCACTCGCATCACAGAGCACAGCCCCTCCAAAACAGGCTGAGTGAAAAATGTGCTGTATTCAACATTCGTGGGGTATTAAGCCCATACATTTAACTCATTCACTCCCAAAGACGTTTTTAAACGTCTTTTCAGACTTGGTCCAGAATTGGCGAGTATTGAATGAGTTCATAAGTTACATCATGGTGACAACTGAGCCTCACAATTCCTTAATTCTACTAATATACAATAATTACATTTTTCCATCTGACTATATTTCTTTTGTGTGTCCTGGAACAGATTGTGTTTGACCTTTGCAGTTCCACGATGTTCTGTTGAAGAAATGAATAGACTTGAATTCCTTCAACGTTTGTGTTGCGTCTATAGAAGGAATATAAAGGAAATGACATTCACAAATTGGTGCAGGGACGTCAAGAGAAAGCACATGCACCGTATAGACTATATGTAGGAGGGCTCCTGCCTCATACTTGGCCTGGCTCCATTGCTACTGGCGGTACAGTGTAATTCCTCCGTTTATTTTATTTATTTTTTTTATTCTGAACTGAAAAATTGCAAGCAGCTGACTCATCTATTATTCCCTCTCTCTCTGCACTCGGCAAATGCATAAACCCTCTTCTTTTCCTCATCTGCAAAACTGCTTCTCTGTCATTACTCGAGCCTCTTCATCTCTCGGCTCCGCTCTTTTGTCATGGCAACAATATTTTTTTTTTTTCCGCGTGTAGTAGTTCGCATTGTCGTGCAGTCACCCACGCCCACATATCAACAGGCAGGCTGGCCCGGACTGTACTGAGAAATTCATTGTTATGCAACCTATGTTCGTTGGGTTGCCAGTTAGTCCGTTCATCCCCCCTCCAGCTCGGCTTTACATACTTGCATGTTACCTCTCAGCCTATTGTAGCTTCAATTCTGCCAAGTTTTGTCAGGCATTGTCCAAAAAAAAAAAAAGTTGAACTGAGAAGCCGCTCTTGTTTTGGTCGAAAAGCAATTTTACGAGTCATCTCAATGAGCAGAATATTTTGAGGGCGAATAGATGTTGACACAAAAGTCTGCACAGATGATGAAAAGCTGTGTAAATAGTGTCTTGAAAGGACTTTTGTACAATTGTCCTCATCTGCTGCTTGTAGTGAAGACAGCACTGTAAGTAAACAGCTTGTTGACCCTGAGTTTCTTTTTCCTTTTCTTTCTCTAAAGTGAGTCCAAATCATTCAGTTCAGGTTGCGGGGTTCACGGTGTATGCCCTTGTGCTGAGGAGTGTGTGTGTGTGTGTGGTCCCTTCTGTGTCTCTGCATAAGCATCTTTAGTCACACTTAAACGGTAAGCAGGTTATGTGAGAGCCTGCGAGAGGAGGGAGTCAAGTAGCTCTTATTTGGCCGGATGTCTGTTTATCTGTTCGGTACACGAGATGCCTTGCATCTTTCTGTCTCTTGCTCTAGTGGTCCTCATCCTTTTGCTCCATATCTCGCCTCTGCAGCATGAGGACGTTTAGGATCACATAAGAGTGAAGCGAGGCCTCCCTATAAGACACTTGCAGGATTTTTCCATGCGTGGCTATTTGCTAGTAGAAGAAAAAAAATTGTTTTCGATTCTCTGTGATAAAAATAATATGCTGAAATGGGGCCATTAGAATTTTAGGGGAGCGGGGGGGGGGGATGGGACTCCTCTTGTGCTGCATTGAAATGGAATGAGTGAAGATGCTTTCATTGCCCACAAAGCTTAGTTGGCTGTGTTCACGCCCACAACGGCGCAAACTGCCTGTTTGTAAGGCAACGCATCTGCGTCAAACGTGGATACCGATGTTTTGTGCACAAATGAGTGCACATGTACGGTTAGTAAATGAGGGCCATTGTGAGCATGGTCCTCTATCAGGGGCAATATCAGTGACCTAGCTCACAAAATTTCCGCTAGCAGACCCCAGAATTCTGTTGAAAGTTTTCCCAAAAGATAGTACAGCTATGTCTATGTGTACAGTGATTTTATTCCTGTCGTGTATAATGTTATTTTGTATCACAGCCAACCACTTTCTGAACAGTCTGGAGCGTGATATTTTTTTCCCATCTCGGAATGATGCGAGATGCACAAGGCAATACACAAAAATGAATAATTATTGTAGTCGTTTGTAACGGATGTAACTAAGATACAATCTTGGTGTGTGTGGCTCATCTGAACTTCCTGTCGACAACTGGGGTTTGCGACACACAGGATAAACAGTTTAGGATCCCCTTATGAGAGCCATGCAACAATCTTTTGCTGACTGACTGGATAGAGGCATTGGACGCTCAATTTCAGTCAAATTATCATTATGACTACCCCACTTTTGATGAAAGGATTTTACTTTCTAGTGACAAAAATGACTTTAGAGACCTAATTTGAGAAGCAAATCGAACTTTCAGAATGATCCTCTTATATCAAAGGCATGTCATTGGCACAAGCTTTCATTTGTGCCCAGAAGCAACGCCTTGAGAACTTGAGGGTACAGGGCTCCCTGAATAATTCATGAGATGCAACTCAGCCCAAGGCCCGCTGTTCTTAAATTCATTGGACAACATTGTCTGTTCCACGGAACATGCCAGATTCTGCACCTAATATACGGCCCTATTTTTCAAACACTGCTCATCTCATTATCATCACCATATGTCACTCGCTTTGGCTTCGCTCATTAACGCGCCACTGTGCTCCAATTTAAGGAAATGCAAAAGAGATACATTGAAATGTGCTTTTTCAGGAGCCAACGACGCCACGTCTTTGACTAATCCTCCTGAGTCTGCCATTAAACACACAGGACTGAGATGAGAGGAGAAGGAATTTTGAAAAGTCTGTCATGGGAAATGTCTTGGCGGCGTGACAACAGAGAGAGTGGCTGTTAAACACCTAATTGTTCTTTCCTGAGCATTTCAAAGCACAATGGCCTCAATCCTTTTGCGATTGGACCCAGATGTCCTCCCGTCCTCATTTTTAAACACCGCTGATTACGATTGTACCGCCCCGATTGTTTCTATTATCTTGTCACCATCCAATGCATTGACTGGATTTTCACAGGATGTTGTTAAGCCCGGCAGCAGAATCAAGAGTAAGAAAACTCCCTGACATTTATAAAACATGAAAGCGGTGTAAAGCAAAAAAAAAAAAAAAAAAAAATCACTAATCGAGGTGAAAAATGTTGCGATAGGAACTTTTGCTGTCCTGTGAGACACCAACATCCCTTCAACGTAGCCTCGTATTTTTAGCATATTCCACAGTTTTCCTTTTCACACAGTGCACTGCAGTACCCTTTTTTTTTTTTTTAATCTGCATCCCCCCTCTCAAGCCACAACAGATGGGGGCAACCATTTGTAGCGACATCATCATGTGTCATTTCAACTCATCTCACACTCATGTTAATTGCAAAATGAATCCAACTTGTGGCATGCGTCGTGCTTGAGTAATTGGGCAAAACCCACGTGTGAAGGGCAGGCGAGCAATAAACAGACCGAGGAAAAGTCAAGACTGGGTAAGTGTGGACTAACGGTCATTTTATATTGAAATGACATCATCGACCGCATCAAATGGAACTCATTCACTCCCAAAGACGTTTTTAAACGTCTTTTCAGACTTGGTCCAGAATTGGCTGGTATTGAATGAGTTCATCAATAAAGGAATGCGCTTACGTTGATAAATAAACGGTGCGACACAAACACCATATTGGCTACGGTTGCCGTTATCGTTCCATATATTCACCCGATATACTAAGGTGACGGTGTATATTATTCAGAGTCAACACAGAGCACAAGTAAAAAAAAAAAGAACTGCTCCACGAAAGCACGTGATGGACAAAAGCTTCTCTTATTCATCATGATGATGGAGCACCACTCAATGAAAGAGAACATCACAATAACATCATCGAGGCCTTTTGTGTGTCTCAACGATCTTCTGTCTCATTCACACAAAGAAGACTTAATTAGCTTTGAAATATTGCTCTACTTTATTTTAAAAAAAAAAAGAAGAAAAATGGGTCTCCTCCATTCTTCTTTCCCCTCCCACATTGACAGGATGCTAACACCGCATCGTGCTGTCATTCATTAGTCCCTTCGCCTAATGGATCGGTCGGGCTTCCCCATCCGATGTGATGAGTCAGCAGCGGGAGCGCTGCTGCTCCGTCAGCTGAGGATGACATCCTGCTTGAGACAAAGCGACACAGACGAAGAGTGGCAGGTAGGAAGCAAGGCATGGGAGGACGGCCACGATAAAGGATGCGAGTCTGACATCTCTGACAAGACGTCAATGGTTGTGACCCACTTAGCACTGGCGGACAAGACGTGATACTTTTTCACTTGACTGGCACTGGTGTTATTAGCACTCGTAGCAAATATGAGAAGATCGTAAACAGCGGCACGTTGCAGGAGTGATTAGCATGTCCGTTGCTCGGAAACTCGTCGCCTAGGTCAGCAGCCGGCGTGACCTAATCATCGACTGCGGGGAAGCAGATGGCGGCCGTCGTGCACCGGCCATAATCGTTGATGGGGGAAGACTGTGATTCCTGTAGGGGTGGATGAACCCTGAAATAGACCAGCCTTTCGGGAATCTCCCAAAAGTCACTCTGGTGACCACACCTCTCACTCCACGACAAAAAAAAAAAATTCTTGTTTATTTTCGATTGCGCTTGTCTTCTTTAGGCTCGCAGGTGAGCTGGACACTATCCAAGCAGACTTTGGGCAAAAGCCGAGGTACTTTCTGGACTGGTTGCCAAATCATATGAATTGATGTATTAAGTTTACATTCAATAAATCGGATTTTAGTGGAATGTAGTCATAATTGAGAAACCTTCCAAAAATGATACAAAGACAAAGCAGTACTTATCGCTATCATTTTGTCCATAGTCATAACAGTGGCTCTCGTCTCTCTTCCACTGGCGCTTGTTGCCGATCCTTCAATGGATGGCACAGAGTGAGCAGCCCAGACCAGAGTTAGCTGTTCCAAGCTTTTTTGTATTGTTTATTTAGCAAAGACAAAACGCTTGCCAGTCATCCCATTCACCGGAGACTGCCGTGTTTTTGTTGCCATTTAGATTAGTTTGGTTGGCTTCTGCAGGTGTGTGTGTGTGTGTGTGTGTGTGTGTGTGTGTGTGTGTGTGTGTGTGTGTGTGTGTGTGTGTGTGTGTGTGTGTGTGTGTGTGTGTGTGTGTGTGTGTGTGTGCCTTGTTTGGTGCTAACCTGCGCTACATTGTCCCCACACATATGTCTTGGCACTCCCAATGACATCACATATTTCACCTTTGTTGACAGTTTGTTGTACCTGGTCGTGATGTTCCGGTATATCTTGTCATGCTTTTGTTTGACCTTTTTTGTCTCATGAATGTTTATCCATGTACCAAACCCATCCCGTTATTAAATCGTGTTGTTTTTTTTTTGACTCTCTTTCACATTGAGCAATGCGACCGAGTCCTACCTCTCGTATTGATCTGAACTTAAACCAAAAATAATTTTAGATTTTTGTACATTTATTCAAAGCACATATTCTATTCCCGAAAAAAAAAGTAACTATATCCAAGTTGGTTTTTTATTTCCCGACATAAACTGAACTGATTCGCTTCATATTTAATCCGGCTGCCTCCGCGGTAACAAAGTAGACAGACTGAAGGCAGAATGCTGATAGTATTTAATTACCTGCAGCCATCCCACTGCAGCAGTATTTTATAATCTGCTCCTCTGGCTCTGCTGAAGTGAAGCTTTGTCTAGAAGCTTTAGTTTGCTGCACCTGTTCTTCACGTTGAATGCTTGGCAGGTGTGTGTATGTTGGAACTCAGCTGTGAGGGGCTTTTCCCAGCCTCCAAAGACAAAGATGGGGGCAGAATCCAGAGTCTTCCCCCCTCCCCCCACCAACCACGCTCACAAACAGCCTGCCAAGCAAAAGCAGCAGCAGCAGTGGCAAGTGGATAAGAAAACCATTGTGCTAATTGGTGAATTTAGGCGACAACTGTTGTTTGCCATCCAAACAGCGTTATATCAAACAAATGATTCCTAAACTGCAATTAACAGTTTGGGGAACAGCGAAAAGTTAGTTTCATGCATGCAAAGCGACTATAAACGATAACAGTACTCAATAAAACACAAAACACCGCGATGCTAACAGCTCAGTGCTCTGGTCGTTAGCACGTCTGCTTCACAGTTCTGAGCTTGTATCTTTTTCTTTTCTGATGGACTTTGCCTGTTCTCCCTGTGCTTGAGTGGAATTTTAGCACTTTATAAAAACGTGCATGTTCGCTTAAATGAAGACTACTTCATGAACGTGAGTGTGAATGTTTCTCCACGTGCAACTGCGGTTAGCTAGCAGTCGGTCCACTCAGTTAGCTGGGCTAGGCTCTGGCTCACCCACGCACGCACCCCAAATGAGAACAAGCGGTATTGAGTAGTCGGATTTACATTAGTCAGTGGGATGATGACAGTAAACTCCTTTATCTGCGGTTTTAACCAGATTGTACATGAACCACACCGCCCCAAACTTTCAAGGACATCCACTGTGACTACCTTACTGCTACGTTCTGCCTCTCTCATGCCTTCTCACAATATGCTTTTCTCATATCAGCAAATAGCAGGCCCGCATAGGGCTTATCTATATAATTATTTATTTGAGTACAGGTTTATCCTGCGTGGCGTATTCCTTTAATCGTTATCCTCGGTATGTATCTCGCTGCATGATTGCCTTCTTGGCCAGCTGTAAATGGAAGGTCAGTGCGCCTTTACTGCACCATTGAAGCACACAAGAGTTTATTGGCTACCTTTCCCCTGCTTCGCCCAGCTCATGAACGATGTACAATTTGGAGGAATATTATTTCAGGAACCTCGCAGAGGCCCAGAGGGACTCCTCCTCACTAAGAGATACAGATTATCCCCATGGTGAATACCACACTCCACTGCGCGCGCCTGTCTGTTCCGGCCGCAAACACACATCGGTGACGTTCTATTATTAGCGACGTAAACTAAACATGGCATGTATTGATGGCCCTCGATGTAGTAAACGTCTTGGGCAAGACATCCAGACTCCCTAAGCGAGATGAGGCTAAAATGGAGAGCGGAGTGGCAAAAACTAGGTTACTGAAGCAAGGAAGGCTGCCTCACTTGATTTGTGGGCAGGAGAACACAAGCACTGGCAGGAGGTACAGTGGACAGTGTGTGAGTGTGCATCGTCGTGTTCCATTTGGAAATGTCTTTGTGCGAAAGACTATGACTGCAAGAGTAAACATTACAAATAGTGGCACCGTCTACTTTACTCGAGTTGTTTTTGTTTTTTGGAGGGTTTTTTTACTCCTTTGTGTGGGTTAGCCTATTTGTGCAGGAGCTTAGCGCAGCTTTCTGTGTGAATAGCTTTGTACCCATTACAGAATGCTTTGTCACATAACACATGCATTCAAATTCTTGCTAGGGAAATGGTCCTTCAGAGCGTTAATGTAAATCCTAAATACGGTACGGTTTGGTTCAGCTCGCCAACGTACGACTTGGAGTGGGACAAGCTTGATTTGCTTTTACATTTTGAAAATATATGAAGGCTTGGAGATCACCCTGTAATGGATTTTTCATCTTGGGACAAATGTTATTATAGTCAATGAAAAGTAAAATTGAAAAGCCATTTTTTTAAATGAAATAAAATATCAACAAAAATGATTTGAAATAAGCAGAAACTACACCTTATATTAAACTAATGAAAGGTATAATTATGGTGAAAATATCAGTTTTTTTCTCTATCGTAAGTGAGCTTTCGGAGTTCATTTTAAACGTGTTTATGTTTGTATATCTGTAGCTACAGAAGAGCCAAAAAGTTATTTGAACATTGTAGTATTCTCTTTATTTTACTACACAATACTGAATGACCTTTTTTTCCCCCTTGCAGTCGACAAATATTATATGTATTTCAAAAATAAATCAATACATAAAACAATATTTCATTTTTAAGAAATAAGAATAAGAATTAACCACTTGTACTAAAAATAATAATAATAATAATAATTTTCTGTAATCAATTAAATAATAATTAAGTATAATTAAAATTTTACAAAGTTTGGTACCCACCCAAAAAGTTAATGTCCTTTGTAAAAGGTTGCAAAAAAAAAAAAACAGTTTTGGATAAGATGCATTGGTGTCTTTCATGAAGCTGTTGACAGATACTGTGGGACAAGTGGTGCTCTTAGATATTTTTCACAGAGGATAAAGAATATATGCCTGTCAGTATTTTATCGCCTGTCTTCATGTGATGCTGCACTATTTGTGTTGAAGTATCCATTGCTTTCAGCGCTACAACACCATCACGGAGATGCTATTTGTTTTTGTAAAGCAAGCAAACTTCATGGTGAAGTTCTGTGATTGTTTTAAATATACAACATGTAATTCTCTCAGTTTTATCTGTAGTTTGAAAATAAACTTCAACTGGGAGCGGAATGGCAGAACTTGAAGTATCTTTTTTTGAAGAATTGTTTATTATCTGCCAAACTGCTGCTTGGTGTAAAGCGACGTGACTTCAGTTCAATGCCGCAAAATTTGTATCTAATATTTTTGCGAATGTCAAAGCCGTAAACTGGCTAAGTAAAGGCTTGTATCTGGAAAACTTGGCATGTAGGTTCTGTAGATTGCAAAATGGAGGTGTCCATACAGTTTTGACCGACAAATTACACACGTGCCACTGCAGTTGGGACCCGAATGTACTGTAAAGGTGCAAAATGTGACATGTTGAATCCTTTTGACCCGCTTCACAACTTTTGATGTATGAACCACACCTCAAAAATATGTGGGTTACACTGGTTTGTACGGTTAGGATGAGGAGCCAAGAAGTCGAATTGCACAAATCAGTTATTTTGGGACCTGTCACAACCAATGGCGTTTAAAATTTGAATAATTGACCCATATGTGATGCACTACATACTGTATTTCGACACCTTTCACAAAGAGAGTGCCACAGAAGAGTGCCAATTATGCGGGCGTGGACCAATGCTGAAAAGGATAAGTGTTAGAAAATGGATGCATGACAACTTAAGCCATTTGAAGCACACGAAAAAAAAAATTGCCTGCACTAAGAAGCTGAACCAAGGTGTAGTGCTTCGTGGAAACTGCAACAGTCGTGTCATGGCAACAAGGAAAGCGAAACGGACAAAGATGCCCCCGTCTGCTCGATGAATGCTGCAGTGCAGCGAGGCAGACATGCAGGGGATGGCTCCTCTGCAACAAGGTGGAGGGGTTGGGGGGGAGTGGGTCACTCGGAATTCACATTTGGGTGACCCCCCAAACCCTTCCATCCAACCATCCGCCCATTCATTGCCACGAGGCCTGACTGCACTGCCAAAAAAATAAATAAAATCCCTCGCAAACTAGCCTCGAGCATCGAGCGAGAGAAGCACAGGAGGGGATGTTACACTTACGAAGAACCACAAATTGCTCTTGGTAAACGAAATGTGAAATGTACTACTTGCTTCCATCTGAATGTCTCATGATAGGCCTGTTGCTTTTGCCGCTACGAACAACAGTAAACTGCATGGGGAAAAGACATGTATGTACTGTATATGGTGTCGATTATTTTTCTTTTCATTGGCTTTTCAATATAATATCTACGCACTCCTTTTCAGTCCAATTTTCTGACAGAAGCTAAGCGATAGCCGGCCGGGTTAACAAGATTTGCAAGTTCTCACAATGGTGTACAGAATATGCATATGAAGTTGACAATAAGATTATGCACACTTTGTTTACCACGCAAGCAATATATACAGTATAAATAATATATGTGCTTGCGGCGCCCGAGTGCAACCCCACCCCCCTAAGAATTCTAGACCCACGTATGTCTTCCCAAATGAACGATACAAAAAAAAATAAAAACATAATCATGATATTTGTTTTAGTCCACACCTTTTAGGTAGTAACTGCGAACAGCCGCCAATAATAACCCCTTGAACACAATAACGAAACTGTATATAAATGTATTATCGTACATCAGTGTAAAAAATGCAACTGACACATCCCAAAATATATATTAATAACTTTATCGGCCATTTGAAACAGCATTACAAGTTGGTTCATATTAAAGGGGAAGTCAACCCCCCCCCAGAAATGTCTTGACAATATGTTCTATGCTACCCTACTAGCCTAAACAGAGCGTTCTGATTAATATTTTGTTTGTGGATTATGTGCTTAGTAGTAAAATCCACCTATTTTGTCCACCTCAGTGGGCGGCCATTTTGCCATGGAAATTACGTCACAGTTGCCAGGGCCTCAGGTAACGACCAATCACGGCTCATCTTTAGAAAACAGGTGAGCCGTGACTGAAAATTACTTGAACACTGAGCAACTGTGAAGTCATTTTCAAACAAGAAAAAGTGGCAAAATGGCCGTCCCCTGAGATGGCTAAAAACGGGTGGATTTTGCTGCTTGACTCATGTTCCACAAACACAATATGAATCAGAATGTCATGTTTAGACTCGTGGTGGCACATCAAACTTTCCCTTTAACTCATTCACTCCCAAAGACGTTTTGAAACGTCTTTTCAGACTTGGTCTAGAATTGGCTAGTACTGAATGAGTTAACAACTGTCAGTTGGCTAAATAAAACGCTTCAAGCATGTATGACATAGGTCTCCAATATCAATGCGGGAGGAAGCCGGACTACCACACAAGTACAGAGAACAAACAAATTCCACAATTCGAGATTCAAACCCCAAAGCTCAACACTCTGAAGCAGACGTGCTAACCGGTAAGAACAATTCAACTTTGTTGCCCGTTCGCCTAATTATAAACGAAATTGTCCATGGGTGTTGATGCTATGTTCTTCACAGTATCTGCGACTGACGGCTACTTGAAACTATATAATTAATTCAATTACGATGCCACTAGCCGAAATTCCAAATCACCATTTATGCATGAAAACTTTCAGATTTTGTTTATATTTCGGGCAAAACTATCAAACAGTAGTTGTGCTTTTTTTCCCTCAAGAGAAGAAGATAACCGTGTTGTTTTTTTATTTTCGAAACGCAGCCTGAACTGGCATGAAAAGCATTCGGATTTAGGAAACCAGTAGATATTGTGGGTCAGAGGAGGCAGTCATACATAAATCAAATCTCTCGGCGCTGCTGTGCGCACTGAATTATGTATCATTTATACCTTTAAACTGTTGATCTTAGGACAGAGCGGAGCCAGTGGAACAATTTACATGACATGAAAAGAGGACGGATGACAAAGACGGCAAAATATATTGGAATTGAGATGTAACCTCTGCTTGTTTTGGTGCGCCGATGATTCAAATCAATCCGAACATGCAGCCCAACGTGCAGGCTGGCATAGCCGAATAAAATCCAATTTTGTTGCTGGTTAGAACATGAGAGGAGACAGGCAGAGGAGTTTTATCTTTGAGCATGATAACTCTTCCATTGTCATAGTTTTGCTCTGTCTGTCAGGCTTGCCTCTTCGGCGGTGGACCTGTTATGTTTACGTTTGGTTTTCCTGGTTCTTTGTCGCCAGTGATTTTTTTTTTTCGAGAAATCAATATTTCTGTCTCGTAATTTGTCTGCGTTTCTGGGATCCGGTTCGTTTCCAAATCTTGTCACCCATGGATGTGAACTGCTCAGATTCAGCTCCTACTACTGCTGTTTGTGAACATTAAGTCCAATTTTCCAAGCATATTAAGATTTATTGTCCAACGATTCCCATTGGAGCACACCTGCTCATTTACATGTTCCCATGCGTGCGCTTACGGGGCTGCAAGTGGACAAAACCACTTGCAGGGTGGCATCCAGATCTGCTGATTATGATGAAACAGCTGTGGCCATGTTTGGAGGGGATGCTGTGCAAACTGGGAGGAGAATGTCAAACTCTCCACATCTGAAATTGAAATGAATTACTTGACATGTTTCCCTGGTCATTAATTTTGGTGAAGACGGCACGGTGGGATGGAGGTCGGGCATGTTTGCCAAACAGTTGTGATTTTTCAAAGTTTTAATCACTGCTCTGGCCTTCCTGCGGGGGGCATTTTGCATATTCTCCCTGTGCTTGTGTATTCCTCCCACAGTCCATAAACATGCATTGGGTTGGGTGCAAAGTTATACTTAATGAAACAGCTAACATGGAACTTTTTTATGAACCTCACTGACCTTGTTTTAGAAACGGATGCAAAGACTAAAACGAACGTGAAAGCTTTGACACTCTATCAAAGCTACAAGTTCAAAAGCAAGTCGGAGTCCAATCCAGTTCGATGCAATGTGCTTCCTAATTTCATTTACAGGTCCAAGCATTGAGTTTTTTTTTTCCTCCATTCTTTATATTCAGTTTGCTTTATCTTGAGCTGTCTGCTATTTAAAAAAAAAAAAAAAAAAATCACCTGTTCAGCTGCCTTCTGCCAAGCCCGATAGCATAATAATGCAGCCGGTGGTGGAGAAGGATCAGATTATCCCTTCATTCATTCTCCAAGATTCCTAAGGGACTGTGATTCAATCGTATCCTGCTGCTGAAGTTGACAGAGACATCCAAAGGTGCGTCTCCCTTGTGATGCCTTTCATGCTTCTCTACAATTCTTGTTTCTGCGCTTAGTGCCGCACTCCCCTTTTTATTGCCTTATATTTTCCGATGCAACCATTGCAAGGGTAACACTGTAGGCATCTGTATGCATGCAGGACTGCGATGATCTGGCTCGGTTTTGTATCATACTGATAGGGCGTTTCAAATTGACAGGATTACAACTATGTGGGAGGGGCAAAGTATTATTCTGTATGATGCAACTCTGTTCTACTTTGCTGCAATGTTATAAGATGCATTTGGTCTTGAATCGCATTTGATGTGCAGGTGCGCATCATATTGTGACCAGACCAGAGAATTTTCTTTGTCGTGCTCGTTGAGTCCTTCGGGTGGCTTTTGGAGAACTCCAGGCGAGTTGCCATATTCCTTTTTACGAACGAGTGGCTTCTGTCCGGCCACTTTACCATACAGGCCTGATTGGTGGAGTGCCAAAAAGATTGTTGTCCTTCTGCAAGGCTCTCCTCTCTCTGCTAAGGAGAGCCGAAGCTCTGACAGAGTGACCATCGGGTCCCTGACTGAGGCCCTTCGACCCCGATTGCTCAATTCAGATGGGCGGGCAGTTCGAGGAAGAGTCAGGCTGGTTTGAAACTCCTTCCATGTACGGATGAGGGAAGCCGTCATGCTCATTGGAAGCTTGAAAGTAGCAGAAATGGTTGTTTCTTGCTGAAGCACTGGATAGACTGCACACTCTATAAACGGTGGTTCAGAGTCTCAATATCAGCGACATTTGTTCCTTAGGCTCTTTGTCGTGATATTGAAGTGGATTGTGGTTGTAAGGTGATACCGGGTGGACAAAATAAAGTACAAAATGTCACAGTCCTTAAAAACAAGGTTCCCAAAACAGTCTGTTTAAATATCCTGGTCTAAATTCCTTCTTCAGAATTTTGACTTTTTGTTGTGTTCACAGCTTGGAATGTATACAGCTTCACTGCATTGTAAACTTGTTGCATTTATTCAGATAACTCGTTTATTTGAGTGCAAATGAGGGGTGGGGTGGGGGGGGGGGGGGATTTTTCATCTCGAAACGATAACACAAGGTAGAAAGCACAACTGATTTTGACGCTTGGGAGAAATAAATCCTGAGGAGAAAAAAACAAACAAACCGCAGTTGGGCGAGAGCTGAAGCAAGATGAGAGCTGCAATCAGAACAATAAAAAAGCAAAACTGCGCCATTTCGGTGAAGTGTTCCAGGCTGCTAATCTGCAGACGGGGAGTAAGATCTCTCAGAACGAAAAGCCCAGCATCATGACGCATTTCCACCAACCACATGTCCCCCTAGCCGTGGGCCAGCACCCAGCAGGGCTGGAGGTGGTGGTTGTGCTGTCCATATGTATGCAAGAGAGCAGCAGGGTGAGCTCGAGAGGGGCGCCAGCGTGGCCCTTCCTCCTCCGGGGCTGAGCCAGGCCATACTGACGCCTGTGGGCAAGAAAGGAGGTGGGTGGCGCCTCCTCACCAAAGACCCCAGTCTGCAATGAACATGACATGCAGATAGGGGGGGAAGGTTCACAAATGCGCCCTCAGCATGAGCTTTCCCAGCCTGTGAGTTTTAAAACGCTGGTGGCAACAAGCAGATCCGGGCATATCTGCTGTTTGCCCCCAGGCTGCGGGCATCTTAATTGGAGTGCATCACATTGGGGGTTGCGCCATCGGTTTAATAGGGCCATATTATGGAAAATGGACTTTTTAATTGTTTGCATCCAAATAGTTGGGACTCCGGTGTTTCTGTACACCCATAAAGTGAGAAATTACACAACCAATTAAATGTGAGCAGCCTATTTTCTTTGAACTGCTCTGAATTGTGATATCACAGATGGGCTATTTATTTATTTATGTATTTATTTTCATCCATCGTACCACCATGACACGGTTAGTCCAGAATTATTGTTTGTGTTTGATGCAGACAAGAATTGATGTTTTACATTGGGCTGATTTTTTTTTATGCAAGTCTGCATTAAAAAAAAAGTTTTATGCAAGTCTGCATAAAAAAAAAAAAACATAAAAACGCACACTTTTGCCCTCACTCACTCATCACATGAGTTCGATTCTTTTTGTCATTCTCGAACAGCGCTGCAACGCACCCGGTTGTCGCGGTGTCATAATACAGCAGATACAGACAGAGCATTGGAACCATTAGAATAACAGAGCTGTAATAGACGCAGATTACACAGGATTTACCACGGCACAACACAGCCATATGCTAGGGAGCCCGTGTGGACTAACAATGCGAGAGGAGCTTCGCCTACACGGAATGCTCGACAGTCAGCACTACGATTGTTCACAGGAACGTTTTCGTTTGAATAATAAAGATGCCCACATTCAACTGGGCAAACGCATCCTCGCGTCACAAATAATAAAAAAAAAACTCCACTCCAAGCTGTGTCTTCAGCCACGATGTTTTGGTTAATAATTGGGTTTGCGCTTGACTTACTGTGACAGAAAAGTGTCAAAATATTTGCGACTCACATTATATCAGAGCATTAAAAAGAGTCAGTGTAGCAGTTAATTGCCAACCAGTGGTGATAACCACCTGTTTCAACATACAGATGGAAATTCCTTTCAGATGATTCCGTGAGAGATCGGCTGCGCGGCATATAATAGATAGTCCTATGGTGCTACAATTTATGTAAATAAGAGGAACAGATAAGGAGAGATGGATGCAATTTAGCTCTGTGCACTCGAGATTTGACTGGAGTGCACCACGGGTCACGTGCCTGGCATTTGCATGCGCCAGCGTTCGCTCAAGAAGTACTAAGCACATTAGTGTACATACTTGGACACATCAACACACTCCCGTACATAATTACCTGTCAAATGCTACGCAAGATGTGACTTTCTCACAGTAAATAACATCATTAATATTCATACTGAAAGAATGGGGGTGGTGGAAGCCACGAGCGAGTGGTGGCTTTCCTTTTTTTTTTTCATGACACGAGGTCAGCGGCGTATCTGAAGCTCGCTTGGAACTTCGATTGAGTTCCCCCATCGTTCTCATTCATCATGAAGTGGCTTTGTAACATCGACTGACAGACAAACTAATTCAACTCGATTCTGTGAATGGTTCCTTTTTCGGACGTGACGCTACGGTCACGTGATTGGAACTCAGGGCTGTTTTCACTTTTCAGTGTATCCGTTATCGGGTGAAACGGATTAAACAAAACAACCACTTAAAGATCATTGTGGACTGTTTTGAATGACGAAGCAGACACATGCGTTTTCTATGTCATGATTCGGTTTGGGACCAACAGGTGGCACTGTAGGGCTCCCCCTGCAGTTGCACACCTGTTGGTCATTATGTAATTATTAGCTGTATAAAAAGACTCCTGCCCGAACACTCAGTGTCGGGTCATTGTGTTTGCTCTAGCTACTGTCATGTTCGTTTGTTTGCTGCAACCAGGTTTGTTTTAGTCATGTTTTGGTTGCTGTTACGTTTTATCTTAAGTCATGGTTTTTGTTTGTTACTTTGAACTTTGTTTTTGATTTAGTTTTAGTTGTTTAGTTGGATTTAGTTGTTTTAAATACAACTCGTCAAATACACCCTGCTCCTCCCTCCTGCCTGCTTTTTGGGGTCCACCACCACCTTGCAACGTGACATTCTATTGTTTATATTCGACCGCGAGTTAAACATCAGCAACGTGGGGAAGAGCCTTAAAACATTTCGGTAACATATCACGCATGCGCAGTCGATGGCAATGCCAGGTACGGAAAGCCAACGCATCCAAACAACATACAAACAAATGTAGTGGTAAAAATACCACAGTTATGAAGATACAAAATATACAAACGTGCACATATCTCACCAAATTGAACAATCTTAGTTTCGTGTTATAGTACACAATGTCGCGGGAGTTGTTTTGTTTGATATTTGTAGCGTTACAGTTCGTGTGACACGAACACACCCACAGACGCGTCTCCTCCGCTTCGCACAGCTCTCCTGCAGGCGTTACAGAGCGGTGGGTTTGTCTTCAGAGGTTGCTTGGAGCGTGAGCAAAGACGCAAGTTTCTCCTAAATCAGTCTGCCTTCCCTGAGACAAAGAAACCTTCCGGGCATCGTCAAAGAGTTGCGAGAACTGACGGTGCGACGGATAGGTTCGCGATTGTGAAACACGTCCAAACGACATGACTTCAAATCGAAGTTTAACGAGTGTAAATTATTCGCTGGCTTGGGCTTGTTCCCCAGTGGTTGCATTTAACGTGGTCATGAATCAATTGTGTCATTTCGAGATGAGCGAAGTCATACACCGACGCAACAATTGCGCAGCTGCACGAGCTCTTCATTTAAACCTGCACAAGGTTATAAATAATGATGTAAATTAAATAAATCAATTGTATCAAACAGAGGAATTCCTCTTTCTATGGTGATGCTTATTTGGGGTCATTCAACCAAATTGGTGCCATTTGCGTCCCACAATTACATGAAAATACATTTTACATACAAGTGTCCTGCACGTTGCTATGTCTTGTGTTTAAAGTTCACATCGGTATCGGCAAACAATTAAAACCAAAGACTCCGACTTGGCGCCAAACAAACTTTGTGTAGGTCGATAACATGTCAAGTGAATTTTTATCTGTATGGTAACATAGCATTCAGGGCAGTGGCGTGCAGTGAGGTTCATGATTGGTGAGGCACTGACTCCTTTAGTGTCAGATGTACAAATATATAAAGCAAAAAGGGTAGCTTATTCAAATGGCTAAACATTATATTTGCGACATGCAGATACACGGCAAGCAGCACGAGCCAGTTGCATGTATCAACCCAGTTGGTGATAATTGCGCAATATAATGTGCATTCAGAGGTGAGGCTCTGCCTCACCTGCCTCCCCTGACCGCACGTCCCTGATTCAGGGGTTTCATGTTTGACCTGATAGATTACGCTGGCGTTCACTCAAATCAACCGAACTAGACCTTAGGGGCGAGATGACCGCAAGCCTCGATCTTCACGTAAAAGCACTTAAAATCCACTCCTCTACCAGACTCCTCTTATTTCTCATCATTTGCTCAAACTACAATTCCTTCTCATTTCACAACTTCCCATCACAGTCTCACTGCGTTGGCAGCTTCCTGTCCACGCTCCCTCTGTGCCTAAATTGAGTGGATTTTTGTCAAGTTGATGGTGGCTGTGCGGCACCTTGGTCCTCATAAACAGGCATCTAATGGGGTCTTGGGGATGCTGAGGGGCCTCACATTAAGATAATTAGGCAGGGAGAGGGTGCGGGAAAGAGGCCCTGGAGAAAAAGACGAGGCACTGCTGAGCAGTGTGACATACTGCCTTGTTACGTTATGTCTTGCTTTTGCCTGGTAGTCTTCTTAAAGGATAGTTTATCTTATAACTTTGTCTATTTTTTTTTTTGTCAGGTAGTCGCATAAAATAAAATCACTTGGATCCAGGTCCAATCAGTTACATCAAGTCGATGTACTGTATAGTCTGATTGAGTAAATTCAACACCCCACTTTTTTTTTTTTTTGCATCGGAATAGTTGAGTCTCTGTCATAAATCATTTTATCTATTTGTTGGTCAGTCCTGCACCTCTGCACTGTTACATAACAGTGGGGCTAATTTGCATATTAAGTACCCCAACACCAGGTTTCTTGACCGACGACCCCGTCTGAAACACTATCATTGCAGGACCCTTGTTATCGCGTCAAAGCCAAAGAGTAAGCAGAGCTGCATTGATTTTTTTTTTTCCTTTGATGCGAAGTTCAAATTTCTTAACTCATTCAGTACCAGCCAATTCTAGACCAAGTCTGAAAAGACGTTTAGAAACGTCTTTGGGAGTGAATGAGTTCATTGCTCGGTGAAAATGTCAACATGGTGGGATCTATTTGGGTTTGGTGATGCGCACATGTGCCACATAGTATAAATGTGTATAAAATTCTTGATCTTTGGGGTGTTTTGATGGAAGCATATCAGACACACTGTATGTCAAGACACCTGGGAACTGTTCTGAATTGTAAAAAAGAAAAATTTTTGACTGAACCCTTTCAGGGACAGCTTATCATGTTATCAGGTTACAGGGTGCATGAAAGGATTACTAGTGTACTTTGTTTGCTTATAGTTTTTCCTTGTTATTTTTTGAAGCTGAGCTTCAAGCAGACAGCGCGACAGTGCAGGCGCATCACAGATAGCTTGGTCCTGCGGAGTCATGTTCCCTTTCACAGTCTCTCTTCGCCTCTGTATTTTCAGCCTGCCCTGTGAGTCGGATCTGTAACTGAGGCGCTCGCTTCCGCTCTGACACTCTGCAATCTGATGCGAAGCAGTGAAGGCTCCAGTGACAGCGGGGACACAAAGGTCAGCCTCCTTTTTTTTTTCCTTTTTTTTTTTTTAAATAGGGAACACCAAGCTTCTTTTTTGACAGGTCCGCTTGGTGCGTGAAAAGAAAAAGGTAGCACACGCCATAAAAGTGTTCAGACGCAAGGCGCAGATGAAGTATTTTTGCAGACGAGGTCCTTTTTCCTCACGCTTGTGAAATCTCACAAGCAATTACCTCTTAAAATGTTATCTTTCCCCCATCTCGGAATGTTTAGGAAAAGATTATAACTGCTGGGGGAAGATAATTAAGACCGCAAATGGGGGAATTGTATTTTGAATACAGTGCACCGTGTGCATGCAGCGATCTCTTTTGTCTTATTAAAGCTAACTGCGCACCTGAAGCTCTAATGTGAGAGCCCCGATCTCAGATACATCACTGTCAATATTGATTCAGGTGCGGGAAATCGCTGCGATGATTCATTCATACTAATGTACAATTAACCTGTTAATTAAATCCGACTGGGATGCATTGCTGGCTTAACCGTTCACCGTAAAGCGCATTGCGGTCGTATGTTGAGCGTGTACGGTTGTGCTCATAAGTTGACATACCTGAGGGGAATGTAAACATATCAACATTGTGCAAGATTTCACTGTGGCCCATGAGGTGTCGATTTTTGTCGCTTTTCTTGGACACGTTCAAAGCAGTAACTTTTTTCGGGGGTGGGCCAATATTCCACCTGCCCCCCCACCCCGTTTTTTAAAAGCATGCGTGTCAGCTTCATCAAAGACTGAAATTGTTTATGGGTGTGGATGTGAATCTGAATGCTTGTTTGTCTGTATCACAGCATTACGGAGTGGTGTCAAACTAATTTTTTGTCGCGGGCCACTTCGAAGTTACGGTTTCCGTCGGAGGGCCGGCGCAAAATCTCAGTTATTTCTTACCCAGGACAATTTGACATTTCGGTATAGATATCAGCAAGAATCATGACAACTGACACACATGATTTGCTCCCGCCGGCCACATAAAGTCACATGGGGGGCTGGATCTGGCCCCCGGGCCTTGACTTTGACACCTGTGCTTTAGAGGTTCCACTGTACTGACGTTTCACTTGGAGATGAGATCTGATGGTTGTTTTGAGTGCAAATAGACCATTTGAAATGTATCCTCTGTTAAGTTTAAATTTCCCAAAGGAGGGGGGTGGGGGGGGGGTCCTGTGCATACACACCTAAGTCCTCAATTGTAAAAGGAAAAAGCCTTCACAGAGCTTCAGAGATGGCTGCTGCCACCAGTGTGGGTGTTTGCCACTAAGATCTTTTTTACTCCACATATTATGCTGTTCCCCTCTCCCCATTCCCACTTCCGCTCTCTCTCCGAGCACCCCCCCTTTTTTTTTTTTGTCTCTTCAGCTCTTTGACGCTGAAAGTGAAGCGCTGCAGGATTTTGAGCCTTTGAGGATACCAACCGACGTTATTGGGTATTGAGACAAAGTCAGGCAGCCAGTCCGTCCAGCTGGGGATATCAAAACAAGAAACTTGTCCATTTTCAGAAGGCTGCCAGAGCCCCTGCAAAAGGCGCAAGCGTGCCCGAAATCACAAATACCTCAGCCTATCGCCCGTACTGATTAATCTTGTGTATCTCCCTTTTTTGTTGTTAACATGCAATCGTCATTAAAAGCAATCACAGAACCAGCCAAAGAGTGATTGTTCGCAGTTCTGAGTCCCCATTGACGAATGAATGAATGATCATCAGAGATCTATTCACAGAAAGAAAAAGAAATTGCATTCGTTGACTGACATGCACAAAAGGAATTGCCAGAGCAGGTCCATTGATGTCAGTAATAAGGTAATCATGCCATAAGCTTTGATCAATATGTGCACTCAGAATAGATTTTACAGCACAAACCTGTGCTACATGGGGAACAAATCCCCTTTGTGCAGCGCAGGCGAGTGGCCCATTTAACCTTAGCACTTATCTTTACATTGCAATTACCAACCCTCCATTATCCTCTTCCCTTCTCTTTGCATTCACGCTGACACCGTCGTGCCCCTTTCAGTCGATGCATCATCTTATCATCATTTGAAACAAGAAAATATGCGACTATATCCAGCAAAATCCATACCTAATTCCTCTCCAAGCCAGCTTCCTTTCTCTGCTCCCCCC
>CAAKHF010022378.1:49939-66550 GCA_901007745.1 Hippocampus kuda | reverse complement strand
TGTGTGTGTGTGTGTGTGTGTGTGTGTGTGTGTGTGTGTGTGTGTGTGTGTGTGTGTGTGTGTGTGTTAATCTTCTTCCTCTTTGTCGGTAAAATAGTTCATATATCTGACTACAGAGAGAGCCATTGTTCTATAAATTGCACCCGGAGCAACAAAAGGCTTGCAGGATTAATTTGAGATCCCCATGCAGCTCTATAAAAGAAATGTGCTCACATGTAGAGCGCAAATGATTCTGCATATGCTTCTCTGTATGATTTGAATATGCTGCTGTGTCAAGTGAAGCAAATGTAGACGTCCATTTGGCTTGAAATGTTTTAAAATTAAAATGGGGCTTGTGGTGCAAAATGTTTGTTACGATGATAGTTATGTCAGGAAACCTAGATACAATGCAAACTTTATTAACTTTAAGGATGACTTCGTGCCTAAACAGAGAGACAGTGCATTTTTCCCCACAATCAAAATCCCAACATGTTTCGAACCCGCTTTTGTGAACAATACCCAAAGGATCAGGAATGATGGCACCCTTTACACAGTCCATTTAAAAATTGCTCTGGATTTTCGCCTACTCAGTTTCACACTTGGTTGGTGGGCAGGCACTTTGATGACTCAACTATTTGAACACAAAGCTCTAAAAAAGGCAACTTTCCATACCATAATACAGTACTGCATGTCCTCTTTAAGTACAAGTTCTTCTGTTCACATGTTCATATTTTTCAACCCCAAACAAAGAAAAAAGAAAATTGTGTGCCCACTGGCTCGAATGAACTCGAATGAGCAATGAAATATTTGGGGTTAGACTGTCATTTTTGTTCTATGACATGATGGTCATCAAAGAAGAATGTGTTTTCACTTCACAGTTTCTAAAATGTCAATTGCACAAAAGGGGAAGGAGGTGCCATTGTTAGGCTTGTTCTTGTCTGTTTTCCCCCAGAAGCCAGACAGACTTTTGTCACTTGGTCGTATTCCATCAAATTCCTCTGAATTTGACTGAATGATCACAGTTTTATTCGGAAGTGAAGTACATGGAGAGCATGTTAAACGAAGAGGATGATAAACAGTCTAGGACCCCTACTGAGTGAGGGGATCTGTTCAGCATGCAGATGCTTCACAGTGGCAGCAGTCTGTCGCTCCAGGTACATGACATGAAATGAAATGAATGAAGGAAGGAGAGAGTCGTTCTGGACGCGCTCACGTTTACCTGCAACTTGTGTGTCTGCATTGCTAGAATATAGTGTGCAATGTTTTGTGGAAGTGGTATTAAATGATTCTCACAGTTGTCTTATAGGAAATTCAAGCATTTATTTATTGTACAAGTTTTAACCAGAAGCCTTGAATAACAAATTAAAAAAAAAAAGAAAGATGATTAGGTTTTGCGTTTGATTTATTTTTGTCTTCATTTTTATTTTATTTCATTTTTTTTCCTTTGTAGATATCGAGCATGAGTGGACGGGCCCATTCTACTTCATCCAGGCTGCAGACCCCCAGCTCGGCCTGATGAAGGCATGGCGAGACGGCGACTGCAAAGGTGGAGGAGATGAATGGACTGAGGAAGTTGAGCTCACCAAACAAGCCGTGGAAGCCATGAACCAGTTGCGTCCTCGGCCGAGGTTTATGGTGCTGTGTGGCGACTTGGTCCATGCCATGCCAGGTAAAAACAGCCCCTTCAGGATATACCCAACCTGCTTTAGGGTTGGATGATGAACTCATTCAGTACCAGCCAATTCTAGACCAAGTCTGAAAAGACGTTTAAAAACGTCTTTGGGAGTGAATGAGTTCATGAGAATTGAAATCCTGTTTTTGATTTTGGCATCTCTCCCATCTTTAAAACGTTGTCATTGAAGAAATATGATGAATGTGTAGGACGGCGCAGTGTGTTTTTTAAAGTTCCCAATTTTGTGAAAGTACCCTGAATGCACCATGTTGCTTGCACAAGTAAGATAAGATAAGATAATCCTTTATTTGTCCCACACTAGCGGGCTTTAACTCTGGAAAACCCATGGGGTCAAATTTGGCCCCTATAAATTCTGCTCCTCAAATGCTACTCTTAAATCCCAAAGGGTCAAATTTGGCCCTAATCCTAAATTAGGATTAAAGCATTAAATATTTGGAAAAACATATATTTTGGCGTTTCGTGAACATATCGCAGTCATTTAATGTAAAATTCATCATTTTCATCATCAAAGAAGAAAAGGGTTCTTGGGTTCTCCAGGGTGAAGCAGTTTAATGACACAAGAAGAGAACTCCACCACTTGTTACAACTGTCATTAAAATTGAGATTGATTCATTTGAATTTTAAATTTTTTTTGACATTGTCGTTGTGGGGTGTTGTGTGTGTAAATTTGAGTCAAAAAATTAATTGATTCCATTTTGGATTGAAGCTATAACATAAAATATGGAAAACTGAAACGCTGTGAATACTTTCCAGAAGCGTTGTAGGGGATTGATAGTTAAAAAAAAAAGTTTAAAAAAACAAAACAAAACAAAACAAAAAAAACACTTTATTTATAGTTTGAACAGTGAATATGCCACAAACTGTGATACAAAAACAGTTAATCATTTCAAGATCATCTGACAATACTATTTTGGAACCCCCCCCCCCCAAAAAAAAGCCAATTAACTGTTTAAATGCCAGCCGTTTCCCAAAAGGAGAACTTCTTGAGTGCCAGCTAATTTTGCATATCCTGACTGGTCTTTCGAGGGTCACAGAATATTGTTTCACCACTATGTAAACATAGACATGGCCAAATTAAAGATTACTCTTCTTTACACACACAAAGAAAATTGTTCCTAACTTGTATGTGAATCGGAATATGTCGCCTCTGTACAGTAAGTGAGATTGGGCATGTGAGGATTCTAAAGATACTCGAAGAGTACATCCTCATATTAACAGCAATATGCAGAGGCGAAAAATCCTTCAAGGTGGATGTGAAACCGTCTGGACAGTAAAAAAGTGATGCTAGTATCAATAGAGTAGCTGGCAATTACTGGCCCCATTTTGGAAGACTTGATGTCAACTCGCAGATGCCAGCGGTGTAAGTTTAAATTCGGGGTAGTCCTTTAGTCTGAGCATACGATCCTCAAGCGGCCCCAAGAGCATCATCCGGGAACCCGGGCGGCCTCACTAAACGCAGCACCTATTTCATAGCGCTTGAAATGACTCCGCCAAATTGCCCAGAGCGGTTAACTATTTCAAAACACAAGCTGTGCTTTCACTGATCTGCGTTCCCATTTTGCCATTTGTTTTGTTTCATGTGTTTTGTGTTGTCGGCCTGCTTGACATCAAGCGTTTTCCAAAATAATAAGGTCAACCGGTTAATTTGAAATTCCGTCAAGTCTTTCATACCAGTAATGGTAACAAGCAGGGCTGTTTCGAGGAGAAATTGTTTTGCGGAGAGTGAAAGCCTCTTGGGCCTTATTAAAAGATAAGCCGTACATATATGCACTTTTATGTACAGTATTAGTGCATGGATTCGTGTTATTGCGAGAGGCTCTCTCGCTTGCATTGTTCCGATGAAATTAACTGATCTGTGTTTAGGCGACGCGATGGTTCAGTGATGTGAGATATTCCATGCCAGAGAAGGTTCCAGCCTGAGCCTGCTCTGTTTCCCCAGCCAGTCTGTAAACAACATCCTCCCTCATGACAGCAGCTGATATTTATCTATGAAAAAGCACAGCCCTCCTGGCTATCCTCTGGAAGCTTTGGTTTCTATTCTGAATAAGATTTCGGCTTTTGATCAGGCCACATTTGCTGTGCTTTTTGTTTGGTTACCGTTGAGGGAAAAAAAAAAAAAACTTCCTGACAGTTTTTTTTTGAATTTCAGATAACAGTAGCATACATTGTGTTTAACTTTTAGAAGAGTGAATACATCTTGTGCTCACTGCTCTGTACATTCGTCATCCATTCAAATCTGGTTCGAGGCCAAAGTAGAAATGCATAGTTAGGCGATGACTATTATGTATCCAGCTGAACATTCAATTTGTCATGAGACTGTCTATATCATAAATGTTCCACTACAGTAATTCCTCATTTATCGCGGTTAATGGGGACCAAAACCACCCGCGATAAACGAAAATCCGCGAAGTAGCGACCAATTAACATATACAGGTAAAAAAAAGTAAATATTTTTTGTAAGTCCGCAAACAGTCCGTGAGAAGCTGCAAAACAACAGCGAGTCACATAGAGCAACATATAATGTACTGCACTCCATGTATATGAAAAAAAAAAACAACTTCATTTTGGATTTATATTTTTATGAATATGTTTGAAAAAATCCACGATGCACCGAATCCGCGATAAACGAACCGCGAAATAGCGAGGGATCACTGTACTAAGGTAAGCTGAAATTCGGCTGTTTACCAGGTGTCCAATTTGATGATCAAACCGAGCCAAGAAGCTGTTTCAGACCACCGTCAACCGTCTTTTTCCCCACCCTGCTACCCTGAATCTTTCTCTTTCCATAACCCAACAACATATAAAGTCATAAAAAGAAAAAAAAAAAAAAAACGGTTTAGGAACTGTGTGTTCAACAAACAATAACAACAAAAAGCCACAAGCTATCCACCACTGCAAGCCTTTTTTGCATAATAATGAGAGCCCAAGCACAAGGTGCCTATCTGGCCCTGAGCCGTGGACACAGAAAATGCGTCGAGAGGCGAATCCGTCTGTCTCTCTCACCCTCTCTGCGTGTACTCTCATTTCTTTTATTTTGACCTGAAAGTTAGGCAAACTATTGGCCTTTTAATATCCTATACACATGAAATCGTTCGTCAACTGCTCATAGTCCCAAAGCAATGTACTCTGTATCCCTCAGCATTATACGAGTACCGTATTTTCCGGATTATAAATGGCGGTTTTGTTTAGTTTTTTTCCATAGTTTGGCTGGAGGGGGTACGACTCCTACTCTGGAGCGACTTTTGTGTGAAATGATGAACGCATCATATCATTTCACGTTATTTTCACATTAAACCACAAGAGGGTGCTCTAGGCCTGAGTTGATACTTTCCCCATTGGCGGTCACTGATTACAAACAACTAACGATGACTTTGACGTAGAAGAGCAAGCGCCGCACTTTCTACCTCTGGAGTTCGTTGAGTTCTTTAAAAGTGACACAGAGGTTGTATAAAGATTTCATTGGATTTAGTGATTTGGAGTGACACTGGTGGTTTGGTCAACTTATTAGCATATTCTTAATGCTATCGCTATCTGAATAACTAAATTTCCCCACAAAATGTGATTTATACTCCGGTGCGTTTTATGGGTTTTTTTTTTCTTCTGTGTTATGCATTTTATGGGTGGTGCAATTTATGCTCAGGAGCGACTTGTAGTCTGGGAAATATGGTAGTTCCAAACAGTATAATAGCAGGAGGTTTTTATTGTTGATGGCTGTCTGACCGTGCTTTAGTTCCCCTGAAACTATTTGCATTGCAGACTGAATGGGTGGTGGCCAGGGGACGCGAGCTGTCAGCCACCGTTGTGACTGCCGCTTGCCTTTTTGGTGACAGGAAATTGGCAACTGTATTTCTGTTCTCACATATTTCCCTCTGTATATCTCCTTTGGCTCAATCTGACATCTTCTCTTCACTTCTGTCTTCAATCTTGAGTAAACAGCTGCTATCTCATTCCTTATTTTGACGTCTGTCATTTAATGGCAGAAAGATTCCTTTGGGATACCCTGCTTCTTTTCAGTGTATCCAAAGGATTGAGTTGAGGCCATGTGATGACGTCCACTCTCCAATGTTATTGACCCAACTGAAATTAGAATGTCGCTTGTGCAATTAGACTGTGAACGCAAATGGAAAAAAAAAAAGGTGGTATTAACCACAGACCAGTTTCTGAATTCAGTAGTGTGCGCTGTATCAAGTACAAGGCAGTGGTGCAAGGAACTTTAACTTATTCACTCCCAAAGACGTTTTTAAACGTCTTTTCAGATTTGGTCTAGAATTGGCTGGTCTAAAATTTGAAGAGGTCCGCTTGCAAGGGACATTTCAGGGTAAAGGTTCAGACCTCAATCCGTCAATTCTCTATCCCAGCTGACTTGGGGGCAAGAGACCGGCTGTACACTGGACCGGTCGTCAGTCAATCTCACGGCACACAGAAACACCCAGACAGAATCTTCTCAAGCACGGGGAGAACGTGCCAGTGCCACATAGCGAGGCTGCAGCTTGAATTTGAAGCACACAACCTCCGACCTGTGAAGCGGTTGTGCCTGGGACAGACCACTGCAAAGCATATCAGTGTTGATATCTGATTTTAATTGAATCCCATTTGAAACAAAAAGTGTAAAGTGGACGATTTTTGGCAATCGTAATCATTTTGTAATGCAGACAGTGCATTTGCGATACACGCCCAAACATGCGACGCCACGTACTTGATTTAACAGCGATTGACCGAGACTGCAGTAGAGTGACGAATACACGAACAAACGTGGTTGAGAAGTTTGAGATGGTGAGCTGATTAAATGAGACAAAACATGGTGGACGTAGCCGCGTCCTAATGAGCACTACAAAGGATTCACGCGGTGTCCCCGGGGATGCGTAAGGCGTTTTCCTCACGGTACAGTGGGGAGAAGCATCTGAGTGTTGTCGCAGGGCATGTGTGGAAAGCTCATGAAAGTGAAGTACTGATTACCTTGGGTCCTCTCGCTTAAACTGAAATTGAATCGAATAAATGCGGTTGAAGGCAGATATTACGCACGCTCCAAAAGTACTGAGACGGAATATCACACGGGTGCAGTACAATAGAAAGTCTTTATGAGTCTCGCAATGTGGAAATTCTGGATTTCAGTGTCAAGTCTGAGTCTGTTTAATTGAACACAAAACACTTTCTCAATTTGCCAACTTTTCACTTCCTGTACGAGTTTGAGATGGGTCCGAACCTTTAAATAGTGAAGGTCTAAAAGGCTTTGAGACTTTGGGTTGGTTTTAGGGAAGTGGCTGTTGCATGTTATCTAATTGGATCATCCCAAACGGTTTGCAGGCGAGCTGAGCCGCTACTCCCGCTTTCAAACTGATTAAAAGAATCCATGTACAGATTTAAGAGCTCAGGTTTAAGTAGATTTGAGAGAGTGGAAGGAAACTATGGTTCATGTAACGAGAATATAATTATCAAATTGAAACGTTTCGGCTTTATACGCATCCAAGCTGCTACCTCCGTTGTGCTCCCCCTTCCACTGCAAGGATAGCTGCGAGAAACAGCCTGACCCTAACTTTTGTCTTCCGAACTGTGAAAGGAACTCATTCTGACCGCTTGTATCCGTGTGTTTTTTATTTTTTTAAGTCTTCAAAGCGCCATGGGTGAAGATGGGAATGTTGATCGACTGGTAGATCAAAGGCACAGATCCCTCTTCATCCTTACAGTCCAGTGAAGCCTTTGCATTACTGCTGATAATACAAGTTTGATCCTGCTCCCTCGGTTCTCACATCAACTTGACGCCACTCGCAAAAACTCACACTCGGAAGACTTTATTTTTTTTTTTTTTGCTTTCACAACAGGCTGTATACTATTGACAGCTCAAGATGAATTTTGGAGGGCACCTAGTCGGCTTTCGATCTTGTGTTGAGACACATTTATCATGCCAGCCTGTTAGCGCTGGTTGTGGCGTTCGACCCAACGGCAGCGAAACCTCAAAAATGAATCTAAAATTGGAAAAATATGGAATTCCCCCAACATTTTACGCAATCTCAAAAAGGTCAGAGGTCAGAAAGTTGTCATTCATGAAGTCACGAGGACATCAGCGGATCTCGTGAGACTGGTGCTAACTCGAGAGACATATACCTGATGTTACGTGAAGTAACATCTATATTTTAGAATATCTTGGAGGTCCTTTGGACCTGGACAGTTATCCTCAAAGTATCTGTTGTTGTTGTTCATCCTGCCTGCCAGGTGAATCAGGGTGTCTCAAATTTAGATTAATGGACTCCTGAATGAGGGTGACTCATAGCTGGTCACGTTAATTCACTGCTGTACTTGAGGTAGACAGCCGGAGGTGTGAGGAAACAGAAGGCACCGCAGCTTCTTCACAAAAACCCATCTGGCGTGCAGCTTTAACGGATGTCTATTCACTTTCACTCTCCCAGAGAACCTTGAGAGTAGCTTGATATCACCGTCGAAAGCCAGCCCTGCTTCACGCTTACTGTACTTCTTAGCACACTGTTAAAAAAAACAAACATCTGTTGGATGGAAAAAAAAACCCACAACTGAGCTGCTCTTTTTGAGAAATTGACACTGTCAATCATAAACTACCGTATTTTCCGCACTATAAGGTGCTTCGGAGTATAAGGCGCACCTTCAATGAATGGCCTATTAAAAAAAAAAAAACATAAGGCGCAGCGAACAGACGCTACAATAGTGGCTGCGGTTACATTGTGCATCCACTAGATAGAGCTATGCTAAAGGGAATACAATACAATACAGCTTTATTTCCATAGAGCCTTCACAACCGCTGCAGCTGCAACGAAGCGCTTTCCAGAACACTGAAAATTCTACTTCCAAGAAAGCAGAATATTGATCCATAAATAAGGCGCACTGGATTATAAGGCACACTGTCGACTTTTGAGAAAATGGAATGCTTTTAGGTGCGCCTTTTTGTGCGGAAACTACGGTATAGACCAGGGGTGTCAAACTCATTTTTGTCGCGGGCCACATTGTAGTTAGGGTGTCCCTTGGCGGGCCGTTATGAATTTTGGGAAACCATACAAATGTTTAATGCCCTCCAAATATAACATACGCAGCGCACAACAAATTGATGAATAACTATTTTTAAAATCAGAAGTCAAGAGTAATGACTGTTATTGTGGATTACATGTGACAATTTAATATTTTGATTACAGACTTTAGCAAGCATCATGGAACTTGACATGCTTGGTTTTGCATTCGCGAGCCGCATAAAATGATGTGGCGGGCCAGATCTGGCCCCCAGGCCTTGACTTTGACACCTGTGCTGTAGACGATGTCTTGGATCACTTTCTAAAGAAGGAATTCAACTCTTAAAGGTAAACACTGAGAAGAGCAAACGTGGACGGCGCTATGTCTGGATGTGAGGAAGATACTTGCCAATAATTACAGGTTGCATTGGAAAAATATTATTTTCCCGTGGAGTCAATACATCAGCATGGTATGCTGACTCGAAGTGAATATGTTGAATTGCTCTGCTTAAAATCCAAATGTGTGTCACGGTGTGGTTATTACGGAGCTAACAGGTGCAACACTCGCCTCAGCGTTTCGAATGATAGCTCCCGCATTTTACCCTATCTTCCATTCCCGCTTCATGAGTGCGACGGCCTCTGCTCTCTGGCTGGAATTATAGCAGTGGCTAGATTATGTGATGGTGAAATGATAAATCTGCAGAGTTAGGATGAAAGTCAGTCTGTCAGCGAGACAGAAAACCAACCTGAGAGGATTTGGTACGAGACCCATGGCTGGCATCCTCAACTCTTAATTTGAAGAAGCAGAAATTCTGAACTAATAACATCACTTCATCTTGTTTTACAAACGACCCGTTTGCTCAACAGTGAGATTTCCGAGCCCAATTTTTGAAGAGTCTTTTCATGGCCACAGATGGCTCAGCTCTTCTTCTCATGCCGTGTAAACACCATTGACTCTGCCTCACATAGTGCAGGTAAATTAATTATTTTGCTCGAAATTAGCCATCAGTATGGAGCCAAAGAAAGGGAAAATATAGATACTGCTCGCCAAAAACATCCGCCACATCCTACTGTGCAATATAGATGGTTCTTGTCCACATCCAGCTCAGCTTGAAGATCTTGATTTCCTTCCGCACCCCACATGCGCCATCTGGCCCGGCGATCATTATAGGTCACAGTGGAACCAAACACAAACCCTATCATCTGCAAAGAGCGCAGTTGCAGCCCTCCAACTAAAAACCCTCCAGTGCTTTTTTTTTTTTTTTTTTAATAGATTCCCAGCGAATTGCCTGCATTGAACACTTTGGCCCCCTTCAGCCCTGCCATCATCATCATCCCTTCAGAATTTCTATGCTCATGTAACTGCAACCATGACATCATCTACATTCACAAATGTATACACTCGTTGCGCACCAAGTCACAATATTTTTTTACATGGAGGACGGAAATGAGATCCAGTCACAAGTGGCCACTTTCGGTGCAATCACACAGACTGGTCAGATGAAACACGGTGCATGTAAATGCTGTCTTTTGAACAGCGCTGAAAAGCATGTTGCATCCCATCAACAACTACATCTCATCGGCTTGAAAGTCCCGTAAAAATAATGAATTCATTACTTTTACGATTGCGTGTTAATAACGTGAGCAACTTTGTGACCTAGCGGTTAGCACTCATCGTTCTGCATCTTCATGCGGGTACTCACATTCACACAATCTATCTGTTAGTTTGATTGAAGACTCATAATGGTCCATTGGTAGGAATGTGAGTACCTATTTTCCACACTATAAGGCGCACCTAAAAGCATTCAATTTTCTCAAAATCCGACAGTGCGTCTTATAACGCGATGCGCCTTATACACGGATCAGTATTCTGATTTCTTGGACGTAGTATTTTAAATGTTTTGTAAAGCGCTTTGTTACAGCTGCTGGAGTTGTGAAAGCCCTCTGTAACTAAAGCTGTCTTGTCTTGTATTGTATTCCCTTTAGTGTAGCTCCATCTAGTGGATGCATAGCACAACCGCAGCCACCTTTGTTGCTTCTTGACTATGCGCCTTATAATGCGGTGCGTCGCATATATGAAAAGAGAAAAAAAAATAGGAAGTCTTTGAAGTTGCGTCTTATACTCCGAAGCGCCTTATAGTGCAGAAAATACGGTAGCTGGACAATAGTAAGTCCACTACCTACAAGGCCCGTTCTCACAAAGCTATAACTCGTTTTTTTTTTCTTTTTCTTAAGTCTTATGGCTACCTAAATAAATGGATGCATTTTGTTAATCATGCAAGAAAAAGTGTAAAACACACTGTCTTTTTCAACTCTCACCAAAAAAACAACACAAAAAAGAAACCCTGCACTCTGCTCAGCTCAGAAAACCTATTATAGACCTCTCCACCCCACGGCAGACCTTGTGCTGCTATACATATTGAGTGTTAATGCATAGAAATTGGATTTTATGGGGTAATGTGGGTAGCTCACAATAAACAAGTCTAGATCTCTTTCCAAGGTTCACTTTCAGTGGAGTGCATTAAGTTAGAGTAAAACATAGCCTTGTCTGTCTTGATAAAGACACTGACAAAACACCAAGCTACAAACTCCATTCAGTCCAGGTTTACCAAGGTTACCGTGGAAATCTTTCATGAAAATGAATCACGCCACGTTTGGCTTTAGCAACCACGGTGACGTATCATTGTGTTGTGCAGGCCAGCTAATCAATCCTGAAGCCTCCATCACTAGCGTCAAATAGTTCTTTCCCCACAAGTCAACTCTTACTTACTTCACACTCCTAATGGGATGTTTTTTCGAATTTGGTCACGTTTGATGTCGTTCACACAAGCCATTTAATTTCATATGCAGGAGCCCCTTTCAGGGAGGATCAAGAGCGAGATCTCAAGACGGCATTGAAGGGGACGGACCCTTCTATCCCACTCGTGTTCGTCAGCGGCAACCATGACCTCGGAAACACCCCTACCCCCAGAACAGTCGAGCAGTACTGCAGTGAATGGGGCGATGACTATTTCAGCTTCTGGGTAAGCAATTGCAACTCATATATCATTTTAGTTAGCATATTTTGTACAGGTGCGGTCAAAAGGATTTCACACCCCTTTTTAAAAATTGCATGTTGCATTTAAAAAGTGACCACTTGCAAATTAATGATGGTGAGTTACGTCATGGATTGTCTGGTTTGTTCTGACTCAATTTTGGTTATGTAAATTTCAATTTCAAATGGATGTTGGATCATTTCGACGGAATTTATTTTTGATACATCGACAGTGAATCCTGAGGTTGTAATAGTTCTAATTTGACCGACTCAATGTACACAGCGCTTTATCATGTCACATCTATTCCACTACCACCAGTTCCTGATTTTAGATTATAATTTGTGCTATTTTTGTCGTCTTTGGGGTTAATGAAGGCTTCATTTCGGTTTGACACACAGTGGAAATTGTTAATTGTGCTCGCGCGGAAACGTAATGAGCTGTCTGCACTTGTACCTCTCCGCTGGCTGTTGAGCTATCAAAATGCAGATTAGCCGACATCATCAACATGACATTTAAATGTCTATCAATTTGTTCTTCCGTTGCTCGCCGGCGAGTCGAACTGATGGTTCTACGGTGATTGAATGAGCGGTTATTGAGAAAAATGAAACGCGGGAAAAAATGGGTAGCTCACGTTTGGAATTGGAATTTGGTGTTTTGGTTTGCGCTGCACAACAAAATGTGGAAACGTCTGCCGGTGTTTTTAGAATATTCGATATTTTCTGGTGTTAAAAAATTTTTTTTCAATGGATCTAATCATTTAATTGACTGTTTGGAACTGGGTTAAAAAAGTTTTGGATTTGTCATCATAATTCATTTTTATTTCATTGTGACTTTTTTTTCGAAACGGTTACTTTAAATTAGTTTTTACTGCAAGTTTATTCGTTTTAAAAAAAATTCTGATAGTGTTTCATTTTAATGCCGTTTTTAATTAGTTTTGGTATTAGTTTTATTTTTATTTTTTTTTAACAGATGGACTATTTGTTCCGTGCCAAAAGGTCACAAAGTATTGTGGACGAAAGGACAGTCGACTCCAATTCTCAAACTGTTCGACCTTCCTTCTTTCATCCAGATGGACAGCAATGTCGAAATAACTGCCATAAAATGAAATAAATAAATGAATAAAAAGATGAAAATGAAATATGTTTATTATATGTTTATATATAATATGTTTATATATAATATGTGTGTGTGTATATATATATATATATATATATATATATATATATATATATATATATATATATATATATATATGTATATATATAACTAAGAAAAACATTTTCGGCTTTAGCTTCAGTTGCTTCAGAACTACAATAACCTTGGTGATCAATTGACTTCTCGCGTCTTGTGGAAAAGAGGTGGTGTTGATTCGGTCCGCCCGCAGCCACAAAAGTTTAAGAGCAGGAATAAATGAGGCTTTGCTGTGAACACTGGCTGAATCATTTTGTTGTTTCTGGTTTTGCTGTTTCTCAGGTGGGCGGAGTCCTCTTCCTAGTTCTGAACTCCCAGTTGTTCTACGACGCTTCGGCCTGCCCTCAGTTGAAGGAGGCTCAAGAAACGTGGCTGGATGAGCAGCTGAACAAAGTCTCATCTTCCTCAGTAAAATCGCACCATCCGCCGCTTATTCGTCGCGACCGAATAAAATTGACGATAGAATCACCATAAGTTTGTCGTTCCCCCCCGTTCAGGCACCCAAACACATCGTAGTGTTCCAGCACATTCCCTTGTACATAAAGAAGCCCGATGAGGAAGATGACTACTTTAACCTCCAGAAGGAAGTCAGACAAAACCTGATGGACCGATTTAAGAGAGCTGGTAGGACTTTTTCCTTTATCTCGTACTCTGCTCATTCTCATTAGGGCTGAGTTATAAATCATTTTTATTTATTATTTTTTGAGGTGGTCAGGATGATTTTTCGCTCAAGCCCATTTTTAAAAATGATTTATTTATTTTTGTGGCTATCGTAGTTCAAAGAGCATGTCCACCGACGTGCCTTGCAAATGGCATGTCTGCGGACAAAAAGGAGCTACTTGACAAATCAATGTCGACCGCTTGGCGAGTTGGTTGTAATGTTCAGCGACTTACCGTAATATCTGCACGAAAAGGCCCACCTAAAAACCTGAAGGAGTCACCGTTATAACTTGCTGTTTGTTCAGTGACCTGTGTCGCTGCTTTATTAAATCAATTTTACTGACATCTGATCGTTCTGTTGTCGTTTCCTTGAGCGTAGCTCCATCTAGTGGATGCATTGTAAATTGCATTGTAAATCATCCAATGTATGAAAAAAATTACAAAATAGGCCATTCATCGAAGGTGCACCTCATAATCCAGTGCACCTTTTAGTGTGGAAAATACGGTAGTATATATAATTTATTTTTTTAAACCAATATGGTGGATCAGTGTGCCTTTTTGTGGTGAAACAGTTTTGCAGTGCAAACGCAAAGTCAGTGTTTGTCAATTTGATTTTCGGAGCCATATTGCGCCCGGGCTGGCCTCTCACGGTGTCGTCAGGAAACTTAATTGAGAATGATTTTATCGTTTTGTTCTTTGGCTTCCAGGTGCCTGCCAAAATTACGCAGCTAAATCTTCCTGTAAACCACTGCTTCATTCAGTAAAAAAAAATATATATATATATATATACTTTAAAGATGATTTTTAGACATCTGTATGGTGGTTTAAAATTTATTGTCTTAATACTTTGTAGTGTTTTAGCTTTGTCAGCCCATCATATCTAAACTGTAATGTATTTAAGATTCCTTGCCCAGAGGAATCATACACAGCTTAAACCATACGAGAGGATTATTTTGCACACGCAGGACAGCCACAATTGATTTAAATAATGGCTTCCTAATAGTCATTCCTCCTTCAAATTCATTTTTTTGAACTTATAACACTCTGGATTTGCGACAGAACACTCAAGGACAGCAAGTCCCTGACGTGGCACGCATACACACACTTGCTCGTCACGCAATTGGGCCAATTTGACACGGCTGATTGACAGGGGCCTCTTATACGGACACACGCGCTTTCTCAATCATTCATCAAGGTGACTGTTGGAAAGAGTATTAATGAAATTACCCATCCATTATGTCCGCATGTATTTAACCATGTTACCCCATTTTGGTTGGATGAGAGCATTACATCTCTTTCGAACAAACTGTCTTTTATGATTCAAAAGGCAACACTCATGTTCATCCGCAAAAACACTGGGAATGACCGTCAATGCACCGCAGATGTTTTTGTCATCCACACCGATCCTGACAGCAGTTGTACATTCATACTGCATGCAGGGCATATGCTGTCGGACATGTAATACTTCGCCGCAGTACATATCGTGATAAGTATTGATTACTGTACAGGTATGCGCATATACTTACAGTCGCGGTAAATGGGCAAGTATGCATTTTCAATCCGTGTTTAAGGGGAGAAATGGATGTTTTCACATCTTTTGTTGACTCACATCCTCTGATTGTTTTCTGTCGTGGCACCGCGAGGTTAAGTGAAATATTTGATTGGATTTATTTGTTGTGACATCCGGTAAACACCATCACATATTCCTGAAGATAAATGATAATAGCTTTTGTGCAATTGCTGCGCAAAAGTAATCAAGTCCCATCGGCACTTTACTGCACCGTATGTGTGATGTTGACATGTTAGTGTGCTGACACACAAAAAAAAAAAACCCACAAAAAAAAAAAAATACAAAACGGTCGTAGCAAGCAGTTCTTGGCAGCAGGCAACACTCGCTTCATGGCGCATCACTGCCACCAGCTGTTGTTCTCCTTCCACCGCAAGGAAACCAATGCAGGTTGATGGTGGCTGGCGATTGTCTAGTGTGCTGCCGCCATTTAGCTCGAGTTGACTGAAACTCAAGAATAAAGCGCAGATTTTGATCGTATCTTGAGACCAAAAAAGTGATGATTAGGATTCTTGTTGCAGTATCTCGAAAGAGATCAAGACTGGCTAACTCAAGGGTGTCAAACCTACGGCCCGCAAATGAGTTTAATCCGGCCCGCGAGATGATTATGTAAAGCAGTGGTGTCAAACATACGGCCCTCGGGCCGGAACCGGCCCGCAAGGAGGTTCAATCAGGCCCG
This sequence comes from Hippocampus kuda, assembly GCA_901007745.1. NCBI lineage: Eukaryota > Metazoa > Chordata > Actinopteri > Syngnathiformes > Syngnathidae > Hippocampus > Hippocampus kuda. The sequence goes on along the minus strand of CAAKHF010022378.1, from coordinate 50,775 downwards.
CAGGATAATTTAAAAGTGAAAAAAATGCATAAAAGACACAGAATTCATATTTTTAATAAGGTGGAATTCATTGAGTATCCGCTAGGGGACACTGTTTTGATCAGATCAGAAGACAACAGCAGCCTCAGTCCGTCACTGAGATTGACCCATGACAGCAGACACTTTCAATCGCACTCTCACATTTACACATTTAATAGCACTCTCCTTAATTTGTAAGGTGTAGGCAGGGATTACATTTAGATTTTATATGCACGTGTAAATGGTTTAAAACTTCCTTTCTTTATAAATCTCGTTTAATCTTAAAAGTGCATGACTATATTTTTCAATACCAATTACTTGTTGAAGTTTGTACAACCAGTGGGATCAGTTGCAATGCATATATGTAAATGATAAAAGTAAATTGCACATTTTTGTGCTACATCAAATGTTTTGGAAAAGATATGTTCATTAAATTTCAACATTTTCCTAATGTTCTTGTGCTTCTTTATACCAAAACAAAGGAAAGACATATTGTTTTGGTTATTTATAGCAAAGTATGGTATCATTTTAATGGTCCGGCCCACTTGACATCTACCGAGGCCGTATGTGGCCCACCATGGCCCACAGGAAGACTTCTAATTTAGCCTGTTGTAGGGTTGTTTAGGTTGAGCTAACTCAACCTAAACAACCCTACAACAGGCTAAATTAGAAGTCTTCCTGTAAAAGTTCAAATCCTTCATGCAGCAGATAGTTCCCAGCAAACAGAATGATCAATCTGTATTTTTAATTCATCTCTGTTATCTCTCCTAAGATCCCTCAATGAAGCATCAAAACAAAAATCGATCTCTCTTTGTGTC